>JAPMOQ010001578.1:3402129-3477908 GCA_026543055.1 Argiope trifasciata | reverse complement strand
AAAATATTAATTTAACAAATATTATTTACAATAAATAATACAATACATTTTACAAATTAAATACACATGAAATAAACAAAACTTTAAAAATAATAAAAGTTGGTGTTGCCGCCAATTTTTAAAATATAAATTTACAATAATAAATAATAAATAAAAGAACAAAAATCGTTTGGCAGTGGAACGCCGCCACATAGTTTCTTTAGTTTGACATCATCATTTTATTTCTGTTATTCTATTTATTATTTCTGTTATTACTTGTAACGTATTATTTACTGTGGAATAAATATATTTTACGAATATCGCAGTTTTACTTTAATATTTAATTAAGAAAAATGACTTTATTTCTTCCCGAAAATATACAGAACTTGAATTAGAAATGATTATCTATGAATTATTTATAAATTGATTACATTAGGAAATTAGAACTTCATTACAATCCAATGCGAATTCACGTGTGACCGTATTACAGACAAAAAAAGTGGCTCATGTGTTTAAGCAAAATTGATTTTTCCTCCAGAAAATATCTAGAATATGAATTAGAAAAGAGTGCTTTCTCTGAATTACTTATAAACAGATCAGATGAGATAATTAAGATTTTATTACAACCCAAAGAAAGCAATTGCCTAATCCTTTACTAATCTTACAATGGGTAATAGGAAATACCATCAATTCAATGCATGAGATAAATTTTTGATGACATCAAGAAGTTACGTTAATCCCATGACTATGAAAAGATAATTGATTACATTAATAGCCAGGTAAAGTACCCTTAAAAGGATCATAAAGCGAATTTACGTCTGGTAGTACTTCAAAAAATTAATTAAAAAAAGACTGGCGATAGAACGATGCAAAAAGAATTTTTTTCTTTCTAAAAATATACAGAATTTAAAGTAGTAAACATTATTTATATTCCGCATTATTTCTAAGTTGATTAGATTAAATAACGATTCAATGTAAATTTACATGTTACTGTATTTCATACAAAAAGACTGGTACATAAATTTCTGCAGGAAAGATTTTTTTAATCGTTCTGAAAATATACAGAATTTGAAGTAGGAAAGATTATCTATATTCTGCATTATTTATGAACTGATTAGATTAGATAATTAGGATTACATTAAAATTAATCAAAATTAATTTTTTAATCCTTTGCAAATCTTTCAAAGGTAAAAACAAAAGAAGTCAAATAAAGGCAAGATACAATTGTTTGATGACACCAAGAAAATATGTTCATTCCATGACGATTACAAGAGAATTGATTCCCTTACCACCCACTAAAATTACCCTTGAAACAATCAGGAGCTGAATTCACGTGTGACCGTATTCCAGACAAAAAGATCGCCACAGACATTTCAGCAAAAAGGAAAATTATTTTTTTTTACTTTTACAAAGACCGTTTTAGAATTGTAATCATCATCACTAAAACTCTAAAAAGTGGAATATATTCTTTTTCTTCAGGGATGGAAGTACAAAATGACATTTCTCGATTTGAGTGGGTCCTAAATGCATTAAGGCGTTAATTTCAAAGCTGCATTGCCAATAGTTTAATGGCGCGACATTCTTCAAATCCTTAAGTGCCGGATCATTGGATTTTCTAAGTGTCTCTTCAATTCAGTTTCAAAACCCATGCATGTTCTTCCAAAACGAGTCACTATATCATCCTATGATAAGAGAGTATTGGAGAAAAGAAAAAGAAGTGAACGTAGCTATAATAAAATCCAAACTTGAAATAAAAAAATTGCAAAAATGGGACAAGAGAGAAAAAGGGAGAAACGAAAAATCGTACTTGCGCTCTGGGAAATTGTAATGACCTTTTGCTACTGAAAAATGATAGCTATTCGTAGTGAACTGAAAAAATGTTTAAAAAAAAGCGAAGAAAAACATTTCAAGTGAGCAAAAAAGTGTAATATACTCGGCAGTAGTCATTCGAGAGAACGAACGAACTCCAGTTTTTCTTTTTGGGTCATTTAAGGCGGGAAAGACTATCTCGCACCAAACATATTTTTTAAAGAAATTGGAGAAATAAAAATGGCAACGTAGTAAAAGAGAACAGACGATTTTGTTATTTAAAACGTGGAATATTTTCTGCAGAGGAGAATCTGGTTAAATGTGATTAATGTAATGACGAAAACTTTAACGAGGTGTGTTAATTTTCGCACATTTATTCTGCGAAAAGTTCTCGCAGTCGTTAAAGCTCTGAAAAGAGAGCGAGATGTTATTTTATAACAGAATCATGTCGACGATCGAGCGATGAAAAAGGTGCAATTTAGTTCGAGGATTAGTGCAAATTGTAAGAAAGTTACTTTGAAAAGAACTTTTTATTTTTAGTGATGTCATTATTTTTAATGAAAAAAAATGAAAATGGGGGCATAATACAAGCTTAATTGCAGCATTCATAATGAAATATTAAATTAAAGTTCATTATGATGATTCACATGGAAATATTTAAGTCATTAGTTTAACAAATCATATTTTAATTGAATTAACATTTTACTTTTTAAAAACAAAATAAAGATGATTTTCGTATTAACATAACAATTTTGAATAATGATTAAGAAACAAGTCATAATAATAATTGATTCATTTCCTACTTAAGTTAGCAAAGAAACTTTTTATTCTATTTACTTTTTATTAAATAATTATCAAAATATTATTAAGTATCCAAAACCTATTGATTTTTGCAAGAATTGAAATTGCATTTTTCACATTCACATGAAAAAAAAAATATTTTTATTTTACTGATCGAACTACTGCCCATTGTTTCCAATTTTCATTACCAACTGCAAAACTCTACTTAAAGTTTTCAAAATTAGTTACATTTAATAAAAGAATTAATGTTTGAAAAAAGCTATATTAACATCAAGTGTCTTTCACTAAAAGTTTTACATATTATTTATTAAAATTTTTAGCTTGGCGATCATTTGGTGAGGATTTGGTGATTCTATTTAAAGTGTTAAAAATTAATTTAATATAATTAATGAATTAATATTTTAAAAAACTGTATTAACAACAAGTGTCCTCCACTACAAGTTTAATAAAATATATTTGAACTTATTTAAAAACTTACGAGTAGTTTATTAACGAATAAAAATTTGAATAAAATAAAATTGAAATAAATATTTAAAGAGAGAGTGTGAACTAATAGAAAGAATAGAAATAGAGACTTCAAACCAAATTTCCATCCAGTCTTTAAAAATGCATCGTTTTAAATACATAGAAAACATTTTCGATAGTCATAAAATGAGTAGAAAAATGAGCAGATGGCTAATTTAAGCCTAAAATTCACAAAACATGTATAAACGTGTTTTTTAGCTTTTATCCATCAAGCAATTACAATTACATTGCAAGGATTTCATAGCTTATCGTTTACAAAGTATTAATTTAAAAAAATTAAATACATTATTTCAATGAGCAAGTAAATAATTATAGAATCAACAATTGAATAAAGAATTTGTACAAATCTTTTATCCATGAAATAATTATAGAATTAATAATTGAATAAAGCATTTGAATAAATCTTTTATCAATCAAATAATTACAACTATAAGACAAATATTCCATAATTTATAGTTTTCAAAGTATTAATTTCAAAAACCAAGCAAATGATTTTAATGTGCAAAAAATAGTTGTACTATTAATAAATGGATGAAACATTCGTAAAATAAATCCTGAAACTCATTGCAAATCACTTCAAGAGTTTTCAATAATTTTTCTTCGTTGAAAAAATTGATTGCTTTTTTATTATATGCATTATGCAACGTTTATTTTCCATGTATTTGGATGAAAAAATATCATTAAAAATTCATTCATTTAAGAGTATGAAGATGATGGAATAACAGTTATAATTTATTTAAACGAAAAGATCTTGGAAACTAAAAGAAAACAGATTTTATTTCGAATATACTAACTTTAATTAAAATCTAATACTTATTTGGAGAAGATTATTTGAATAAACATTGCATTATTATTTTACCATCATGGTAATAGAGAAGTCAATAGACCAAGAAAAAACATAATTAAAAAATAATTATTCTATACCTTTTATATTACAAACGTATCTTTTTTAAATGTGTATTTTTAATACCTAATATATTTTGCATTTCCAATTTGTGTCCTAGAATGAAATTGCTACTGCTGAAAATAATTATATATTAAAAGCGTTTTAAATTTGAAAACAAACCACTTAATAATGTTTAATTTTCAGTTATCAAGAATCTAACATTCATTCTTGTAGACTGATTTCATTTTTGATCTTTAAAATTTATTTCTTAATAATTCCGTGTTATTATAAGTTTTTTCAGGAAATTATGAATTATATGACGCATTTCCCTTGTCTGGAAATTAGATTTTTTTATTAAAAATGTAAAATAAAAATTATAGAAAAAATTCTATTTATAATAATGAAAAAATGCCAAACATTCTTGCATATTGTTAAAATGCATAATTCTTTGTCAAATTAAATCCTCTATATGTATATTTATAAATCTGAAATTAAAATTACACAACTTTTCAGGAAATAACTTCGGTTTAGCAATTAGTTTTTTCCCCAAATTTCTTGGCTTTATTATTCTAAAAAAGAAAAACTTTTTTAAAATTATGTAATTATTTTTTTAAATGTCTCAATATTTCAAAGATTTAAAATGTTAAATTGCTTAAGTTAAACTTATCCGAAGACGAAAGAAATATTTTTTTTAAATATGAAACATCCTTTTAAAGCCATATTAATAAAAGTAATCGAAATAAATTGCATAAATAAATCCCAGACAGGAAAATCAATTACTTTCTCCTCGAAAGTTGAAATTAGGAAAAAATTTTCTTGTTTGTCTTGAATTATCTTATTTTGAAGTCGTTTTGGTTTATCACTAATATTAAATGACTTGTTAAATTTTATTTGTATAACAAGTAAATTCATTCCCCACCCCAAAGTACAAAGTTAGATATTTATCTCATTAATTATGTAGGAGTAATAAAACTAATAACTATAATGTCTTTAGGATGTCTTTAGTTATCAAGAAAACTGCACCATACTAATTGTTTAGTTTTTTTGACATTAAAATTTCAGGAAAGGATGAATCATATCATTGACTTTCCAACTTTTTCGAAGGCACATGCATAACAAATAATGGATAACCGATCCATCGAACAGCAAAATTGGCCTTAACAGTGGTTGAGTTGTAAGGGCCGTCATCAGTCACGGTACAACCCTTCCCGAAGGAGGTTAGTCCTCTCATCGATGGGACGAGCCAGATCTCCACCTATTTATGCACTCTCCAGGGTTGTTGAAAGTTTAATCCCTTGGAAACGTAATCGATTTCTTAATATTTCACACTTTTTTTACGTAACTTTGCAATTTACAGTACATGTCTGTCATCAATGTTTAAGGAATAAATGTCAAGGTTTTTGTGACACCCTGTGTATGTTCAGAATATAGTAGCTATAGATCCAATAACTTAATTGTAGAGTGCTAACACCCATCTACAACTATATTATAACAAGAGATTATATTACAGGGGTTCAAATAAGTGATTAATAATAATAATTTGTGATACGCAATGAAAAATTTGAAACTCGAATGATGATACGTGCTATGTACTATTAAATGTTTATAACATCGTTTGTAAGCTTATAAAGTTCAAATTCATGATTATATATATATATACATAGAGCGAGAGAGAAAGTTAAAAGATTTTTATCCGATCTCCATTAAAATATTCTTAAATGTCGAATAAAATTAAAACACCAAAAAGAAGAAAAAGAAATGAAACCTAAAACCATTATTTCTTTCCTAATTGCATTTCATCATGGAGATTATATCATTAAGTAAAGTAGTAATAGAATTCTATGCATCACGTAATTTATAAAAGCTGCTACTAGATGTCATCTGGAAAAAAATTATTTCAAAATATATGAATGCTCGTTTTGCGTGTTATTGCACTACAACTCTTATTATACAAATTTATAAATAATTAATGTCCCTCAAAATGGGCTACGATTAATTTATTTCCCATGTGACAAGAAGATGAATTCGTCGTAAGAAACGCATCATAATGATTGAAGATTTCTTTTTGAAAGTGAACAACAAATTTATCCCTACATCAATTTTTCTTTTATTTAGGGTAGATTTAGAATTAAATTAAAAATTGTAGTTCACGATATTTAAATACAGCTTTAAATAACTTTTTATTATGTGATCAATAGGTAAAATTGTGAACTGAACCTACTGAATCTATTTTGTAATATTATTTTATATAAATGATTTGAATTGTATAATTATTATTACAATTCCAAGAGTTAATTTTGAGTAGTTAAAAACGAAGAGTATTAAGAATGGTATTGCTTGGATTCTGTAAAAATGTATTGGAAATGCCTTTGGAGTTTAAAGAAGTAAAAAAGCTTTAAAACACATTATGGAAATAAGGCATTAACTTAATTTTCCAAGAAACTGAACTAGAAATAAATAGGAAGAAGTTTTATAAAGAAAATCGCCCAAACATGAAGAATATTGAATAAAAGATTTTTGTTAATATTTTCTATGAAAACAGTTTTTAAAATAATTATTAACAAAGTAAAATTTTGTGAATAAATATAGAAAAGTCAAATCGATAGATTATAATTCTATAATATTTAGGCATCTTTTATAAGAATGTTTTAAATCTTTTTTAGAATTGTGAATATAGAAAATTATGCATACATAAAAGAAAATTTAATTTCTTAAAGAATGAACTTAGAAATACAAAGCAAGCAATTTTTATAAGCAAGTTTCCACAAAAATTAAGAATATTGAATATAAATTTTTTAAAGGAATAATTGATTTTAATATAGTCACTAAACAAAAGCAAATTTAGAGAATAAAAAAAGATAAAAGAATTAAATGTGATATATTATCATTCTACATTCTTTATGTATTCCCTGTAACAGTTTTTAAATTTGTTTTATATTAGAAAAAATAGAAAAATATGCAAATCTTTAACTTCTCATAGAATGAACATAGAAATAAAATGCGAAATATTTTTAGAAAGAAAATTGTCCAGTAATTAAAATCATTGAATAAAAGTATTTGTTTAAAATTTTACTTTAACCTTTAGACTGCGGCTACCCAAACTCGGAAAAGTTCCTTTGAATACGGCGTTTAGTGTTAGAAACTACAAGATGCTTTCCCCTCCTTTTAAGGGTTTTTGTTGAAGATAAGCTCTTCGATTTCAACCACCCGTAGAGTTAATTGGTCATCTGTCCGTTCCGTACGTAGTAAGCGGGTTGCCTTTTTTTGCGGTTTCGTCTCTGCTGAACTCTAGAGTAGGCTTTTAATCGCAGTTTTATTTTTTTCCCACTCAGAATTATTTCATCAATTCTGTAGTACAAAATATTGCATTAAATATTATGAAGTAAACAAATTGCAAATACGATATATGCTAAATAGTTTAGTACATTGAACAAAAAATTTTCAATTGTACTTAAAATTAAATCCATTTCTCAAGGTTTACTTAAGCTGCGCATTAAACTGACATTGCTTGAACACAGCATTGTGAATTTTACTTTATTTTTATAATTTTAACTCATCAATTTTAATAAAATGTAACGATTTGTGCATATTATATATATATAAAGATCCTAATTGTTCATATTTTTTTTAAAGTTTTCACATATCTTCGGGCATTACACGAATAACAATTCTCTATTGTTCTGCAAATTAAAAATATCTGCAAATGTTTTTTATAATAATATATTATTCCCATAGTAATCGAAAGTAATTTTTATTCCCGACATAGTTCAAACCGTTTGTAATGTAATTTACTAGTAGCGTTTTTCCATTATCTTGCCGATGCTTAAAATTTAAATTGCTGAGAATTTTAATTTCTGATTGCAGAGTAGTATTTTTTTTTAAAATATGTTCAATTTTGTAGACATTCAGTAGCTTAATTATATATAAAAAAAATTTCTACACAAAATTTACTGATAAGTAAGTAATCAGCAGATTTAAGACAATCAATATAACCAACAATAAAGTAAGACTTGAAATGAATTCGATACATAAGATATGATTCATAAATTAAAAAGTTTATAAATTAAATTAAATTATTAAGTTATATTATTTCATATTAAAAGTTTTTAACTTTATTTTTGAAGCTCTTTTTTCTGTATAACATTCTCGATTATCAGCATTCATTATTCAATACTAGTATTTTTACTAAAAAATGATTTAGATTATCTTTGAGAAATACTTAGAATTAAATATAGAATTCCTGACTTTTTAATGCAATTTTGTTTTATTTCAAAGCAAATATTTCTGGAATAATTCGAGATTTCAATTATTTTTCAGTGGACTGAAACAAAGCTATAAGATTTTAATATTTCTTTTCTGTTACTTGAATGCATGGAGAAACTAATTATTATTTTGATAGATTTTATGAATCTCCTTCATTATTTTAAAACTTTCTAACGTTTACAGAATTATGAAATATTAAATCCATCGTTTTCATAAATAATTAGAAATAATGATGAAGCAATGAGTTTAATTAAACATCATAACCAAAATATATTTCTAGCAGAAATATATCAAGTTCAAGTATGAAAATTTAAAACTGAAAAAAAAAATGTAGGTATCATTTCGTCTTGGGCACCGATTACCTTCATTAAACCATAGCATGATACGAAACATCAAATAATTCTTGGTTCAAATATTTATCATTCGATTAGATGGACTCAACTATAAACATATATTTATATAAAGCTGTAAATTTTTTGAATAAAATTTTTTAGTTGTTAAGCATTGTTCTGTTTAGTGACAAAGGAAGTCTTTTTAACCAATTCTTGTTTGAGATTTTAAAAAAAATTATTTCATTTTTATCAGTTAAAAGAAAGAATTAATTATTTCCCAAAACATAATTTTTGCTGTAATTGCAATTAATAATTCATATAATTTTTAGGATTAAAGTGGCTTTAACTTTCTAAACTTTTTTTTTATCAAAATATATTTTTTGACAAATATTTTTCTCTAAGGAGTGTCTTCAGTTTCTTCATTTCATTTTTATTTTGAAGGAATGAAGTAATGATTTTTAAATGAAGGAACGAAGGTAAAGAACAATGTTTTCAATAAAGTACTAGTCAAAAATGAAATTATGCTATCTCATTCTGTACTCACTCCCCTAGGAAGTTTAAAAGGGAATGTCGCCAAAACACGGTCAAAAGTTTCATTGTCGCCAACAGTGATTACAATAGTGATTCCCGACCCTAAGGGGCGCGACACAATACGGAGGGAGTTTTATCAGGCAATTACGGCTCAGCTGGAAAGCTGAAGTGGGGAAAGGAAATCCAAACTCGTTCCTGGTACAGCAGTTGTACCGAGCCGTACGGAAAGGTAAAAAAAATCCTGGTACAACTGTTGTACCAGCCAGCCGTAAGCTAAAGGTTAAATAAAAATAGCTTTTTAACATAACCGCCTACCATAAGGATATTTTAGGACATATAGAAAGAGAAAAATTAATTATGATATATTATCATTCTACATTATTTATGCATCTTTTGATTTGTTTTAGAATTGAAAAAATGGTAAATTATTCATTTATAAAAATGAATTTAACTTCCTAAAGAATAAACGTAGAAATAAAATCCAAACAGTTTTATACACAAATTGCTAGCATATTGAATATAAGTAATTTTTTTAAAAAAAATTCATTTAAAAATAATTTTCTACATGATCACTTACCATTAAGCAAATTTTGGAAATAAAGGACGATTTAAGAATTAATTCTGATACATTATTTCCCTACAATGTTTATTTATATTCGATAAAATAGTTTTCAGTCTCCTTTAGAAGTGGGGAAAAGGTAGATAGTGCATATATATAATAACTTAACCTAGTCACTTACCATCAAGCAAATTTTGGGAATAGAGAATGATATATGAATCAATTCTGATAAATTATCGCGATACTATGCTTATGTGTACCCGATAAAACAGTTTTTAATCTGCTTTAGAATCGGGAAAAGGGAAGAAAGTACAAACATATAATAATTACTTTTATATTACATATTGTAATCTAAAATAAATTTATGCTATAATAATATAAATATTTTAGTTTTCAAAGAATGAAACAAATGAACAAATTTAAGCGATTTTCAAATATACTGTTCAAAAGTTAAGAATAGGTCACAATGATCTTCTACCCTAGACAAAATAATACTCTGATAAATACGTTGACTCTAAAAACATCACAGTAAAGTATTAAATACGACTTCTAGCTAAGTGGCTACCATGATTTGATAGCACTTTCCTACCCTAATAGAAATAAATGTGACTCCACTCTAACAAATTTATGAATGCCAACCATGGAAGCGATTGCTAACAATTTCTTTTCTTCACAAAAGTCCATGGACAGAAGACCTCACTTCACGCCAATCACAGGTATCTCATTCATAACCTTTTCACACATTTCTCGTTTACCTTTCTCGGCCGGTGATTGATTAACCGATCCTTCATTCATCCGGACACGTGTCTCAGATTAGGGTGTGTCAACAGATGAGACAGGAGATAGATTAGAATTCAGTTCTGTCGACAGCAGGCGGCGGTATCTGTGTTAAATGGTAATCACTCTCTATTGTTTTAATTCCTCTTTGTTTGCACGGATTTTCAGATACGCATGTCGGCTCATAGAGTTAAAGCTTCCTAGCCTTCCATTTTTACATTTTCAAAATTTAAGGTGTGTATAGACAGAGAAGCATGTTGGAGTAACTTATTCAAATAAAATTTTAAATATCATGATTTATTTTTAGTTTATAATTTACTAATTATGCAAGAATAATGAGTTTTACCTCATTCTTCTTGCAACATTTGCTTTAAATGGGTATACTCATTACTTTTTATTTTTGGATAGCTGTTTTGAGTGTGGTCCCCAGATTTTCAATGATATTCATGTCAGGGGACTTGTGCTGATGTGTATAATTGCTATTTACAAAGAAAAAGTTACCTCCTGCCCGGTGATTGATTAACCGATCGTTCGTTCATCCGGACACGTGTCTCAGAATAGCGTTTGTCAACAGATGAGACAGGAAAAAGGTTAGAATTCAGTTCTGCCGACAGCAGGCGGCGGTATCTGTGTTATATGGTAATCACTATATTGTTTTAATTCCTCTTTGTTTTCAAGAATTTTCAGATACGCACGTCGTTTGTGGTGGAGTTGGGGCTTCCTGGACTTCTATTTTCATGTTTTCAAAATTTAAGGTATTTCTAGACAGAAAATAATGTTGGAATAACTTATTCAAATAAAATTTTAAACATCATTATTTGTTTTTAATTCCTAATTTACTACTGCATACAAAAAGCATTAATTTTTCCCCATTCTCCTTGCAAAACTTGTTTTAAACGGGTTTTATTTTTTACTTTTAGGTCGCAATTTTGAGAATGGCCCTTGGATTTCCAATGATATTGATGTCAGGGGACTTATGGTATTGTGTGTAATTGCTATTTACGAAGAAAAAGACACCTCGTTTTGACGTTACGTGCATTCTATTTGGGCGTTTTTACTTCAGGAAAAAGAAATTTCCATCTAAACACAAATTTTTAGCACTGAGATCAATTGCTTCATCCAACTTGCTGCCGAAATTTCTTAAATCATAGGCAGAAGTGTAAGTGCTGAAACTGTTGTAAATGCATTTAAACAAGCTGGATATAAAAGCCAAATTATTAGAGAGAAACCATTCATCATTTGCAAATTCAGAAAAGAGGTTTGAAATTTGCAAAAACTCATCAATTGATGACCAATATTTTTTGGAAGAAAGTCATATTTAGTGATGAAATGAAATTCAACATTTTTGGCAGTGATAGCCGTCGTACCGTATGTAGAAAACCTGTACAGCTTTGAATCCAAAAAAATTAAGTTCTATAATTAAACATGGTGGGGTTTCCATCCTGATTTGGGATTGTATATAATCCTGGATCTGGAATTTAGATTTTAGGGATGCCATTATCAACTATATATTTACTTAGATATATTTCGCAACAGTCGAAAGAAAAAGGCTAAAATGTTGTGCATGAATGGAAATTTCCTTTTCCTGTAGGACAACGATCAAAAACAGAATGCATGTAATGTCAAAATGTGTTGTATTTTTCATTGCAAACAGCAGTTATACACTCCAATATCAATGCCATTCATGTAGGTCACACTCGAAATAATGGTTAAAAGATACAAAATTAGATATAAATCATTTTAAAAAGTGCTGCAAGAAGAAATGGGTAAAACATCTTCAGACGTAGCCAAAAATATGCCGAATCGTTACCACGACATTTAGAGACCGTTATAAAAACCAGAAGATATGCAACTAAATATAGATAATTTCTTTCTATGCGAGATATTACAAAAATTTCATTGGTGTACTGTCAATTTTTTTGTGTCAAAAATCTGCTCATGTTTGTTTAAAATGATTCTTCTTTCAATATACATATTTTTCGTTGATTTTTCTTTGTTTTTACTTTAAATTAAACCATTTTTTATGCGTAAAAATAAAAACATGTAAGCACTTCTCCGTAATGCTTCATTTATATTGATAGACGGATTTACGAAACAAAAGTAAGGTGTACTCTCAATTGTTTGAGTCGTTGTATATCAATCTCTATTTCAATAATTTTGATTAATTTTATATTAGCATTACATTTTATAATTCATAATAGTTTTCTGAACAGTTTTAAATGTTTTAATTTAGGAAATATAATTAATTTTTGCCAAGTAATTTCTGTATATTTTAACAACCCCAAATGTTGAATTTATTTCAATTATTATGAATCTAAATTTGCTCATCAATTCCATTGGTTTAAATTTCATCAAATGAATTTTTTTATCGTTTTCTTTTTAATTTGTTCCAAGCGTGAAGTGTTTTCATATTTCATTTCTTTGATCCCAAAAAATACATTTGTCATTTCCAATCTGGGAGTACAGAATTTTTAAATATATTCTTGGAGTGTTTTTCATTCTCAAATTAACTCATTCGAAATTAATTTATTTGTAAAGACAGCTTATTCTAATATTTGTTGGTGGCAAAAAGAATATTAAATGAATAAAAGTGACTCAGTGCATTTGATTAAAAAGATTTATATTTTCTACCATCATTATTAACATTAATGGTTAAAAAATAATTGCATGAGAGACACAAAAAATTTAAATGAAAAATATTAATCAACATGTTTATTGATAAGATACCTTAATTCTCTTTGGAATTCGACCTCAAGTTAATAATGGAAATTCGAAGTAACTGTTTAATGTTAAATTCTTTTTAAGATAAATTAATATATAATCGAATAGAGCTTCCTTTCTGATTAATTCATTAAGGCCTTCATTAATTTTAAATACATTAAAAGCTTATATCCTAATTTTTATATTTTTAATTGTAATTTTTACTTATTTATGTTTTTCCACTTTACACAACTTAGAGAAATCTTTATTCATTGAAAATTGTGACGAAACATTTTAAGAGAAGTCTGAAAATCAGTGAATGTGTTTACAAACATTATTATTTAATCTATTTCACTTATGATGAAGATAAACAAGTATTATAAAACTTTAATTCAATTACTGCATACGTCAACAAAGATAAACTTTATTGTAGTTACTTTTTATTAAATAATTACAATTAATATAAATATACAGATACATGACATAATCACAATATTTAGAGGCAAAAGAAATTTTTAACATCATTTTACACGCTTCGCCTATGACGCAATTTATTCCTTAATTTATATCCTTCTAAATATCTTATAAAAAAATCGCACATAAAAAAATAATTTATCAATTTTTTTCTCGAGAAATGAACTCTCATTTTTCATCTTCACACGAAAAATGCTGAAGTCCTTGCATTTTAACGCTTGTGCTACTGTTTACTAATTTCAATTTTCATTGCAAACTTCTAAATATCTATTCAAGTATTAAAAAGTAATTAAAATTAATTAATTAATTAATTAATATTTAAAAAACTGTACTATCGTAGAGTGTCATTCACTTCAAGTTTTAAAAAATGTATTTGAATTTGAATGGATGAATAAAAAATATTCTATTAGTGATTGAAAATTTAAACTAGATGTATTAGAATAAGGAGAGTGTAAACTAATAATGGGAATAAAAAAAATATCTTCAAATATTATTTTAACTATATTTTCAGTGTGTAATTTTATTATAGAATGTATGCAAAAATATAATATAAAGGCAGAAAAATGCTTTCCCCAATTTTGGTCAGTAGTTTATGTATGCAAATATATTAATTATTGATTGAGTATCCAAAATAATAAAGTTTTGAATTTGCAGGTTTTGATTTCTTTTAATTGTATATTAAAAAAAACTGTATATGTAAAAATACGTAGGTTAAATTTCCGAGAAAATTCAACTTGAAAAATTCATATATATTTATTTTTCGAAGCAATAAACAAGTCCTCTTATACGCCAAATATGTGTGCATTGAATTACTTTTCGGAGGCTAACAGTTAATATAATTATTCTATTATAATTCCTAAAACATTATTTTTTTATTGTTACTCATGTCTTACAAGAATACTTGAAAAATTTCATGTTAATTCTTCAAAAATGTGGAAACCACCTTGTTGATATAGTTGAAAAGCCAAACAAATATACGGCATTGAAATCTGAAATCTGAATAAAATCTTGAAAAAATCATACTATCAAAAACAAATTTATTATACACCAAATATAAACACCCCCCCCCATTTTTTATCAGACTGTTATTAAACAAAACAATTGATTTTTCTTTTCAATTTTTGAAGAACTCTCAAGATCAAATAAGTTTATTTACACAGAAGACGTGTTTCTTGAAGTTCAAAAAGTTCAAAACAAAGCTGGAACGGTTTAAAATTCATCGAATTGACTTTGAAGGTAAAAAACCTGGAATCTAACCACCCCAAAAAATCTTAACACTAACTCCTCGCTTCCAAATTAAAACTCTCGGTTTTTCTTTTTTTTCAGTCTACCGAGCGAAAATCTCGGTAAACAAAACAATGGATTTTCTTTTACCTAACGGCTTTAACTTGGCCAATATCCAACCGGCGAAGGGAAAAAAAAAGTGCCATGACGAAACGGAAATGCTCCGGGAATACGGAATCGTGTAGTTGGGGATAAACCGATATCTTCAGTTTACTGTTGTCCGAGGCTAAAGTTAAACGATGCCTGTCTGGCATTCAGAATCAGAAATGGTGTAGAAAGATAATGATTAATATTGACTCTATCGTGTTGAGCATTGAGATGATGGGGGCGAAATGTGGACCGAATAGAAGATTGTGGCAGCAGCATATTTCCCCTAAAGGGAACAATGCTTTTTGAGGTTTGGGGAGGGTGGAGGGAGGGTTGTATTTTCTTTTATTCTTATCATTTCCCCATTCTGCCTTATTCTGTGGACTGTGGTAATGATACCTGTGGGTTTTCTGCAACCTTTACAACATAAAGAAACACAAAGGTTTCTCTTATTTTTTTCCATCGTTTCTTTTGGTATTCGAATGGGAATGCGAAGAATATAAAAATGAATGGATATATTCGAATTTATGTTGTTGCATTCCCATGTCCGCATACTACAGCTGTTATTTTTTTACCAGATTGCTTTATGCGAGCATGTTTGAATGAGGGTATATAAATCAGATATTTGATATGATGTATCTAAGTAAAAAGAAATATAAAACACGTCGTATTTAGGATAAGGGCTACATATAAAAAGATCCAATAATAAAACTATATCAAAGAATGGCTGAAATATATTCTACGTGAAATGGAAAATCTTTGTTTTTTTCGCTAAGGTCTAAAAGAAGTAAAAAGCATTTTCATTTATAGAAGATATTAAATATTTGGGTAATTTGCACGTAATTAGATCCAAGTTTTTTTCAAATTTGTTTTGAGATATTTGGTAACTTCCGAGTTGGTATTTTTCAAAAATGTCAAAGACTAGTATTTTTATCAAGAGATAGATTCAATAAGTATCTGCTAAACAAAAATATATAAATAAATGGTCAAAAGTGTTTTAAAAATTGGACTAAATATTAGGAAAAAGTTTAAAAAATGTATTAAGTTCCTGAACTCGGAAATAATTATATTTATATCTTGCCTTTGACATTTAAATTCAATTTATAAAGAACGATATTATCACATTTTAACAACGATTTAAAACTTTTTTTATGAATGCATTGTTTTTTCTATAGTAGAGAAAGTTTAGAATATATTTAAAAATTATCATATCTGAATAAAAATTATGTATTCTGTTTCCATACGAGATTATTCATTAAAAAAAAAATGTAACAAAATTCAGAAGGAAAAAAACACCATTTAAAGATGGGGAAAATATTCGAATACAACATACAGAAACAAAAACACAAACAAGAATAAAATTCAAATGGTTTTATGAAGTAAATATTCAGATATTGGCAACACGAAATGAAAAAAAAACCCCTCTTTTTAGTGTAGACTTTAAAACAGTGTCTGAAATTTCGGTTCATTTTCTTTCTCTAATTTAAAAACTCAATTCAAAATTTTTGGAATAAAATATTTTTTTCCCCATTTTAAAAGTTATTTTTGAAACAAATATATAATAAAGACATCGAATTAATTAATGAATTGTAAAATATATGCACTTTTTTCTTCAGATAGAGCTACAAATTTTGATTAATAAGTTATTTCAAAATTTAAAAGTAAATTTCTCATAGAGCGAGAATGTAGAACGCCATTCAGTACGACGACTGCGCATGCCTAAAAGGTGCAATAAATAGTTACTAGATCCAATTCCTTATATTTCCCGTACAGTCAAATTATGATAATTTTTGCGGTTATAAATGATACCTATTACTTTTTTTTAACAATATTTTTAAGGACTGAAATTCGATAAAGTTCCTAAATTTCGACCATAAGTGCAGAACTGTTAAAATGTGCATGTTATTGAAGAGCATAGAAGCCTATTTAAGGTCTAGCCACTATTATTAAGACGTGGTAGATATTCTAATAACGACTGTAAAAATTTGCAAGGTACCATACCAATCCTTATTACTCAGAATATAAATCAGTCACTTATAGTACTAGACGTAATATGTTGGAGTAAATCAAAATTATTATTATTATGTTGTTTTTTATGTCCAAGCTGCAGACTAATTGATCCAGCAATATGCAAGTACATCGATTCTAAGGGTGGATATTTTGAAGAATAATTCAACGTTTGTTATATTTCTTCATTTTATGTAACTGTGTATAAGCATAAAATTTTGATATAATTATAGCATTACACTTTAAAACGCATCTTTGACAAAAATCAAATACACATTTTAATATTTAGAATTTTGAACATGCTGTCAATATCAGACTCGATATTCTCGATATTTACTATAGGTCAAACAATTTATGAAGAATAAAGTAAATAATACTTAATCTTTAAAAAGTTAAATAATAGTCTTTTGTTTTGTTTTTCTGATAGACTAGAAAAGGATTAAAAGAATATTCTTAAAATTTACTTATCGATTTATAAATATAAACCCGATCACGTCTTTTATACTTTTCAACAAAATCTTAACGGATAAATGAGCAAGAATGTAACAAAAAACAATTGTTCATTTATCTAAATTACTTTTACATAAGGAAAGAATATTTTTTATCAATTGTTAACCATTAATATATGTTAATCAGAATGGTATTTTTTAATAAAACTTCTTTAGCACAATATAGGTACACAAGCACTTAAAATAAATCGATGTAACGAAGTTTATTCTTGGAATAAAAAGCTCAATTCGCTAATGTATTGTTTGGCGAAAAACTTTCCAGAGTATTTTAGGAAACCTGTTTCCTAGTTTAGCCGAAACTTTCGACAAAAAGGGACTGTTACTTATCCACACTTGTCAAAAATGTTGCTTTAGCCTCACAAGAAGAATCTCCCGCAAACTATGAAGCTTTAATAAAAGGATAGTGTATTATTTTGCTGTATTAAAGAAAGCACGTGACTCTTGCTTGTGATTCCAAACAGTACTTTATACCTCATTTAATTTGGCTTGTACAGAAAAAAAAATTGCAATTGATTTTTCCTACCCTTCGTGGTTTGCTGGCTACAAATATTCGTGCAGTTTTGATGAACTTGCTTTATGTTAATTTTTTTTTACAATTTAATTAATAATTAAATGTTAATTAAAATTATTTCAGAAATATTTCTTAAAATTCCATTTGATAAAGAATGGAATTCAAAATTGAAAAGTAAAAAAAAAAAAAATTAACTAGCATAAAATATTGTTGTATTTAGTGCCAACTGATAAAAAGCTTTTAATTTTTTTATCATCTATGATCGTATCAACTATGAAGGAAAAGAAATCTATACTTTCATTCAGACAATCGTAATATTTTTTAAATTCTATTTTTCATGTGGCAGAGCTATTTTTTCAATTCGTACTATTAATTCACAGTCCTCCTATATTACATATATCTTGCTCAAATTTTCAATTATTATTAAAATACATTCTATTCATCCATTCAAATTCAAACACATTTTTTAAACTTGTAGGGGATGACGCTTGGTGTTGATACAGTTTTTTTTAATATTAAATTATTAATTCTAACTATTTTTTTAGTAATTTAAATAGAGTTTCCGCAATCTGTAATGAAAATTAAAATAAACCGCTCAGTATCACAATCGATAAAATGATATGGTTTCATTATTTTTCAAATGAAGGTGAAGAATGTGAGTTCAATTTTTGGAAAAATCATTCATTTTTTTAATGATTATTTAATAAAAAGAAACTAAACTAATTTTTTCTTTGTTGACCTAACTTGGAATCGAATTAATTTTTTTCATATTGCTTGTCAATTTGCATTTTTTAAATTATAGAAAAATCAGCGATAAATTTAATAAAATATATGCTAAGAGGTGTAGCAACGTCTTCATGAATTGTTGAATTATTATTTCTTATTATTAAGATCCTTTTCAAAAGTCGACCAGCAAACGCTCTATTAAGGATAGTAACTGTTACAGAAACATAACCAAGTCAGAAATTAATAATGAATGTTAAATTCGTACTATTCAAAATTGATCGTCAAATTTTTCAAATTAGGCAACAAAAAGTGCTTTCAGTTTAGAAACATTTAGCGATTCCTCAAATGATTGAATGTGAAGCAGGTTTTTTGAGAAACTTATTTATGAGAGGAACTTATTTATTAACATATTTATACTTATTTATAAGGAGGATATTATTATTATGAGATTTATTTATTAAGTGGAAAATTTACGAATGATTTTTCTGTAAAATGTTGACATTCATCAGACGTGAATATAACCAAATTGCTAATGAAAAGTTAATAAAATACAAATGTAAATTATTACCAATACATATTTAACGCGAAACAACAACTAAACAATAGAAATACGTACGAAAGAAACAATTAACAACATGAATAATGTTTTTTTAATAAAAATATAATTACTGTTTCAGCGTACATTTGGCACAAATATAGTTTTCTTATTTCGCTAAGAATCAGATTTTGTAGAACTTTACTAACCCTTAGTCTTCCGAAAAATAATTCGATGCATAAATATTTGCCGAATAAGAGAACTTATTTATATCTCCAAAAAATGATATATATGATTTTTTTTAAATTTAATTTTCACAGAAGATTATTCTATATCTTTTTACCAGTCGTAAGTGTTTTTACCAGTCAAAATTTAAAAAAAATAGTTAAATGAAACGGCAAAATGATGCAGTTTTGAATAGTGCATTAGAATAGACCACGGAATGCTAAGGATTAAAATCCACCTTTTATAAAATAGTGTTATGAAGGCCCAATTTGTGCAAGAAATAAATAAAATTATTTTTATTAAGGAAAAAACAAGAAAATAATCTTTGAAAATTTTATTTTAGCTATTAGTTCTTTTTAGGATTCGTATTTTTAAACTTGACCTTTCATCTTAAACATTTAGCTTTTAAAAAACATATTAAACATTTTATGATTTTTGCAAAAGCATTGCACCTTTTTTAAAATTTTAAATTTTATAAGAATAATTACTGATTATTTAAAACATGAGTTGAAAATGAGTTTTTAGTCGAATTTTAATTTAACACCAGTTTCAAAAAGACCATCATTGTGTCACAGAGAATGTTAAAAAACTTATTCCTTAAACAACGGTTCAGATATATTTTAGAACCCTTCTGAAATATCAATCCCCTACTCACCCCACAATAAAAAAAATCGTTAGGTCATGAGAGTAGGTATCGGCATAAGCAAGAAGAATGGAATTATGGCAATTAAAAGGCAACTACCAAACATCTTTGAACTTCATTTGAAATCTACCAAATGATGTTCAATTTTTTTCTTAACTTGCACCATTGAAAAGGCAAGACATCATCCTTGGTTTAAAACATAGTTCATTCCTTTCATACTTCAAACGATTTCACATCCGAAAATTCCAATTTTTATGGTTGAGGAAACGTGAATAATCCATTTTATCACGTCATCTGCTACTCACATATCATACCTTTCTCACCTTAATATTTCTGCATACGACTACAAAACAGTTCCCTTGAACAACTCAATTAAAAAGGATGCTTAGTATTGAAATATTTTTGAGTTGAATATTTTTTGAGCAGTTCTTCTAAGATAATGAAGATTAGTCATGAACAAGAACAGAATTTTTTTTATTTGCAATTAAATTTAATACACCCGAACCAAGCTTTTCCTGATTTCCTCAATGAAGGATTTTTTAAAAAGAAAATTGAACTTCATGCACGCAATTAAAATGAATGCTTATTTACTATTGAAAAAAGAATCCTTGTGCAGTTCTTTTAAGACAATGATGAAGATACTTTACATATAGGACCAGAAAATTCTTTATTCACAATTAAATTTAATACACCAAGATCAAGTTTTTCTTCAATGAAGGATTTTTCAAAAACAAATTGTATTTTATATCCCACTTCATGTATTCAATATATTAACATAAAATTGTTGCTTTATTAAAAATTAAAAAATATATATACATACGGAAAAATTGAATTTTATGATGGAATAAAAATCAATTTTTACTATAATATTTTCAGAAATTATTGTCGATTTCGCTGAATTTTAGTTAATTAAATTTATATCAAAATTTCAAACAAATAGCTTCGATTCGCACTAGTCCTGGTGAGAAACAAGACATGGATCCATCCATCTTTATTCTTTTAAATATAAATAACTATTCATTAAATAAACAATAAACAAAAATATTTTTCCTATTACCAAACATGTGTAACATCAATCCAAATACATCGCTATATAAAAGAAGCACACTACACATAATACTACTGTGGCGGATGATTATTTATGAGAAGATCCTCAGATAGAAGGCTACCACTAAGGCGGATGATTACTTATATATCTGTAAACGATAATCCAAATGATGATTACCACTATCGCGGATGATTACTTATATATAAACGGTGATCCAAATGATGACCACGGCTATAACGGATGAGTGCATACAAAAGAATCACCGTTAGGGTTGTTACTTGAAGAAAATTATGGCTGTACAGGGTGCTAATCTTTTCGAATAACTGAAGCATCTCCAGCCTTTCAATTCTTCTTCGTATTGAGTTTGTGTTCTGATATAGATGGAGTTTTCATATGCTTTAGAGAACAATATCCACTAGCGTATTATTCAAATGTTTTGAGAACAGATTTAATGTTTTCTTTCATAGTATTAGCTCGAAATTCCCTACACTTAATAATTGGAATATAGATAAAACATTATAAAATAGGTTTCTAACATTCTTTGAAAAAAGGCGTTATAGTAAATATAAAATTGATACTTAATATTTTTTTATTCTATGTAGAAGGGTTTTTAATTAATTTTTGTTTAATTTATCATTGTTTTTAATTTATATATATTTAATTTATATGTGGATTAAATCAATGAGTATTCCATTTATCAGTATTTTTAATTTATGTGTTCTCAATTTATCAGTTTTTTAATTTATATGTATTCAATGTATTATTATTTTTAATTGATCTTTTTTATTCAATTTATTAATATTTTTAATTGATCTTTTACTATTCAATTTATCAGTGTTTACAATTTTATCTTTTAACTTTTTTTATTCGACTAATCAATGTTTTTAATGTATTTTTTATTCAATTTATCAGTGCTTTTAATTTATCATTTTTATTCAATTTCTCAGTGTTTCAACTTTATATTTTCTTATTCAGCTCATTATTTATTTCTATTTTTCATTTAATTTTAACGATTTTAAATTCAGTTTTTATTTTGTACTACGACGAAAACTATTTTATAAAATTTTAATTTGAAAACATATAGAAATATTTTATTTGTGAATGATTCTCCCATACATTTCGAATGAAACTTTTTACCACACATTTTAATTCATTTTCAATTATACATAAAAAAATATGTATCTAATGCTATGAAAAGCAAATTATTCCTTAGAAGAAATTATCAAACAATAATTCATATAATTAAATAATTTCGTGATAGCTTGATATTGTTAATTTTATTAAATTTATCTTCAAACTTATTCTGATGTAAATAAAACTTTTCGAAAATTCTGCCTCTAGCAATTATTTTCATATTGAGAATTATCCTGTCTGTTTAAGCAAATAAATTATTCCTAGATGCAATTTTTTTTTCATAAAAGCTGTGGCTTTTATGTTTTTATTTTATTTCCAAATGAATAAAGCCTACATTTTGCATGATTGTTTAATATGAATAATTAATAAAATTTTAAACTGCGCATAAACTGAAACAATTTATAGTATTTATTTATAATAATGATTCTGTTTAATATATATATATATATATAAACGTAATTAAATATCTTTAAACTCGAAAACGTTATTTGGGAAATTGTTAGAGAATATCAAATTTCTTGAGTAAAATAATTTTAAATAATTGCTTAGGCATTGGAGTGCGATTTTTGAATTTCAATTTACATTATTTCAGTGACACAAGAAAAAAAATTACTTCTATCCGAGAATAGGGAAACAGCCTACATATTTTAGATGTTATGTTAAAATAACAAATACATAAATGTTGGTTGGTATTAAAATTTCAGAGAAACATTCATTGAATATAAAACCCATTTTAAATAATTAGGTGGTTTCATTTGTTATGTATTAAATGAAGATTTAAATTTTTAACAAATAAATATTGAGAAACTCAATAAAAAATCTATACAAGTTCTATATTTTCAAAAACTATTTAATTATGTTCTTTTCTGAAATAAATTTATTAATTATGAATAATTAAATTGATAAAATTCTGAAATATTGTATGGTTAATATATCTTAAATATTGTCTTATGAAGATATAAAATACATTATAGAACTGAAATATATGTATATATATATATCTGATTTTCAAATACATATAGAAAATTTTATTTTATAATAATAATAACCATATTTTGAAAACCCAAGGAAAAAATATTTTTCTTCTCAAAATTATTGATGTGCGAAATATAACAGGTTTGTTTATAGTTTATTTTAGAAATATATTAAGCATCTTTATTGAAATATTAAGCATCTTTTGATGAAATACATCTTGCACAAATAATAATATTTCTTATTAAAAGATTTTAATCGAAATTATTTGTAAATCAAGGGAAACAAATAATTTTTTTCATACTATAAAACTTAACAGGAATGATTTTAGAAACTGCGTTTCATACTGTAGCAAATAATTTCAAAATGGGAAAAAATGATTTTGACATTGTGATTTTTTGAAATTAAGTTAATAATGGATGTTTTAATATAGAAAATAGAAACAGATTCTCTTTAGAGAAAAAAATCTTTTAATGTAAACATTACGTGTCTCTACTTCTCAACAAAATGTCACAATGGATTGGCAGTAAGGTCTCAGATTTGGAAACGGAGGGAGACCATGGTGGCAAAATTTCTGCTTCGGATTTAGTAGGGTTTGTTTTTGTTTGAGACCAGATTCCACAAAAATCTATACCGTCATTTAAGCCTGGTAGGGACACATTAAAACCGTCGGGATCAAACTTCCTCCCAATGGTGGGGCGCGGATATATGGAGAGCAGGTATCTTCCTCATTGTTCGGACTGTGGTTCAAAATTTTGCGTTTTTCCTAAAATAGCCCTAGTTTTGCTTAAACGGTACTTTAATGAAATTGGGACTATAGTATTCAAGATTGACTCCGATTCCATAAAAGATTTTAATTAATTCTAATGTTCACCATTCGAAACAATGAGGTGACGTAATCGAACAATGAAATTTGACATCACGTCTTGCAATGTCAACGGAAATGGAATCACATGCAACACAAATCAACGATTCAAGCTCATCTAGAGTGGCCGGATGGTTTCTATAGACAGCGTTCAATGCTGACCACAGAAAGCAGTCAGATAGGGTGTCATTTTTCATTTTTGTCGTCACACTGAAAGCGTCTATGGGCATTGTGATTAGAGCGCCATCTGTTAAGAATTTTTGTAACTAAATTTTTTAAATTGTTGTACAGCATTTTTAACAGTTTTACTAACAAACGTACAGTTTACCGCATAATTCTATCGATCTTTGTAGTAGAGATATTTGATTTTGAAAGTAAGGATTTGCAGACCACCCTGTATATTTGAAGAGAACTTTCCCACTGGTTTCATCTGGAAATATGGAGAGGATCTTCTTCATTGTTCTGACCGTGATTCACTACAACGAAATTCCTTCTAGTGTTGCTTTAAAACGGGACTTTAATATAACTGAATAAAGTTGGGACTAGAATATTCAAGATTTGACTCCAATTCCTTAAAAGATTTGAATCAATTCTTATGTTGAACATGAAACATTCTTGAACTTATTTAAATGGGAATTTCAAGAGAACATATTCCGTTCTCACCATATGAAAAATGATTAGAATTGAAAAAAAAATTCTGTTGATTCCGAGTGGAATTTCAAGAATTCAGATAAGGAACAATATTGGTATCTGAAACATTGTTGGTCGATAAAAATATTTTTTAGCGATTGCGCTCAATATTATTAGAATAAACAAATAATATACTCAGTTATTGTGTTCTTTTTTAAAATGAAACTTAGATTACCAATCAATGTTATTACACTGTAAACTTATCATTAATATTTAGAATCGATTATTGTATCAGAATATTGCACTTTTTAAGTGAAAAAGTTTTATTACAAATAGTATTTACAAGCCTTTATCACATCCTAAATTATACATTTATAAAACGGAGAGAAAAGGCAAGGTATTAATAACTTTTAAAAAAAGAAACTAGTAAAATTATTTCACAGGGGCTTTTTACGGCTTTTATACCCTTAAATGGCTTTTAAAAATATCCAAAAGAGCTTTAAATATTTTAAGAAAATGACATTCCCAAAAGATATTTGATGCAGAAATGTATTTGCTTATGATACATTAGATAGAGATGGCTAATATCTCTTGACGCTGAAATAAAATATGAAGCAAAAAACTGTTGAGGGTTTAGAATAATGATATAAATATGCTTATGAAGATACTATAGCCCATAAAATTAGCATGAAAGAAAAGAATGTCAGACACTGCCTAATAGAAAAAAAAAACTCTTTTGAGAGATGGTTAAAAAATGCATATGTGAAAGATTGCCATGACAAATGGCCTTAATGCACTTTTACTTCTAATTTTCAAAGAAATTTCAAATTTACTTAAAGAAAAATTGAATCTTTAAGGGGTGACGATTTTAATGAATTTTATTGAATAAGATGGACTTTTATAGCAGAAACGAAGCACATGCTCTAGGAGAGATAGCATTTCTAAACAATGACTCTCTTCAAAAGATCATTGTGAATTAAATTATTATGCATGTTCCAGAATTTTAGCTTTTTATTCTCTTTCAAAATAAATCTTTATTAATAAATTTGGCATATTTTTACTCTGTATTCTATCTTATATTACTCTGAATGGAAATAAAAGAGTCTCCTACATTTTGGGAATCGCTAATTCCTTAAAGACGATGTTTTAAAATAAATATTGTCACAAACTTGCAAATTTGCTTCTCAAAACGAATAGTTTCATCATAAGAAAGACTGTCTTATGATCAGTCAGACCTGTGGCTGTTGATTGGGTATAGCGCCAGTACTTTCAGAATTTCGCAACTTTGGTGACAAAGTAGATAATGCTGAAAACAAAGAAAATTTTATCTCTCCGCTCATTAGAAATCGAGATAAGTCCGATTATCTAGGAAAATGCTAGGTCTGTGTTCCGGTTACTGTAAAAGGCCAGCAGTCTCAAGCTGCAAACATTATTGAATTGGAATTGGAAAGCGGAGTCAGCCATCAACCAGCATTGATTCCTCTGAGAAGAAGAGATTCGGTAGCCTATTACGCAGACGAGAGTGTCGACTGAATCTACGAAGATTATCTTTCCTACTGAATTCTGGGGCTGTGGTGGCCCGGTGGTAAGGTCTCGGCTTCGGAACCGGAGGGTTTCAGGTTCGAGACTCGATTCCACTGAAGAACTGTCGTGTGAGGGGGTCTCTTGCACGTTAAATCTGTCTGGTCAAACGTCCTCCCACTGGTGTGGCGTGGTGTGGAGAGGGGGGGTGCTACTTCAGATGTCGTCCTCGTCTTCTGAACGTGGTTCAAAATTACGAGGTCCGTCCCAAAATAGCTTTAAAACGGGACTTTAATATAACTAAACCAAACTAAACCTACTGAATTCTGTCTGCCCTCTTTTTACTAATTACTAATACTGTTTACGTATGAAATAAAATGGGCCTTCGTGTTACATAAACGTCATCGTTGTTTCCTACTGAAACCTGCCAATTGGGTTTTTCACACCATACAGCCACAACAAGGCAAAACCTACGGTGGAATCCATTCAGTATAATATTGTATCATTAAATGAAGAAATTTAAAATGTGCCTGGGTATTATGTTACTAAGGAAAGATAAAATATTATGTATTAAGAAGTATTAAAAGAAAAATATAATATATATAGAAAGCTATAGAAACATTAAAAATATAGCATATATTGAAAAATATAGAAGCATTAAAAGGAAATCTGTTTCTTTCTTAATAATATTTCGGACTTATACTGTTTTTTTTTCTTTCTTCCGATTTTATCAATGCTGCAAATGGATTTATTTTCCTGCTTTTCTTTTCCAATACCTTTTGCAAATTATGTTGTTTTCTATTTACATAGGGTTTTTTTCCTTTATTTTTATACTTCATGTATTATTTTCAAATCTATTGTTCTATTTTCAATGGCGATGCCGTAAATTTTATATTTTTCTATGCTATACCTGTTTATGTTCATTTTGTAATTCACAAGTCTTAGATTTATGTTTTGCTCGCATGCACCATTGATATAGGCGCATTCATTTCAAAAATAACAGTTGTTATCAGCATTTACCACAGCAATTGATTAAGGATTATTTATCTTTTTATATAATCTTTAATAAAAATTTCACAATCACACTGAATTGCCACTGAGTTGCCGTAATGGTTTACAGATATGGATATATGATACGGTGTTTTGTGTTTTATACCGAAAAGACAATGAAATTTAAATAAAAACTTTATTAAGTCATTTTTTAAAAATAATTTTGTAGTCATTGCATTTCCGAAAAGATAACTGTATAAATATGTGTGGTACCAAATAATATAAATGGATATAAATATATACAAAAACAGTTTACAATAATAGTTAGTTTCACACTTGTAAGATTTTTTTTTAAATAATAGCTGGCGAATTTAATCTTTAATTAACTTTTATCTACAAGTCTAAAGTAAGCAAAGAAAAATATGAATGAAAATCATGGAAAATTGCTTCGTTTTTCGAGAAACAGTAGATTGAAATACCAAAATTCAAGAACAGAGAAAACAAGTTTGAAAGTTCAATTTTTTCCTATGGCACTTGTCATCTCCAAAGAAAGAAACAAAGATACTCTACTACCCAAAGATTAATTTATTAATAGGCGATGTTTACGATTCAAAACTCAAAAGTTAAATTATTTGCTGGTTTCGCCCATTATCAGGTTCAAAGGCAAAATTTTCGGCAGAAAAAAGTCATTCATAATTGCTTTTTGCGATGACATTATGATAATCATGATATTTTTCATGATCTTCATAATGTCCTTGCAATGACGTTTTGATATTTTCATGATATTTTTCCTGAAATGAAAAAGATCATGAAATCAATACCCAATGCTTAGAAAGATCATAACATGCCCACTGAATTCCATGCCTAGAAACTACATAATCATAGCAATATTAGAAATAACTATACAGAATAAGTACTTTGTATTAGTAATATACACATTTTTTTCAAAAGTTTTGACACTGGCATTTCTTACCCTTACCTCATCCTTGTATTAAAGGCCGTATTTAAAAACTCCTTCTGTCTTGGTATGTTAAGGAACAAGTGTTTCCCAAGGGCTTAAGTCGTATATCATTTAAGAGTCCCTTTCTTTAGTGCAAAATGCCAGACAGTAAATAGCGCTGTGGTCGCATTGTTTGGGAAATAAAAGCATCGCGAACGTGATCAAAGGACCCTTGGGAATCGCCAACAAAACGAATCTAATCATTGCAGCATCATGAAATCAATATCTAATACTCACAAAGATCATATCGTGCTCAATGCGTACCATTAGAAACTACGTAATCATAGCAATATTAGAAATATATATACATTTATATCAGTTATATAAAAAGCTTATCAAAAATTGTGATGTTGACATTTCTTACCTTTATTGCATCCCTTTATTAAAGGCCGCATTTAAAGACTCTTTCTGCCATGGTATCTTAAGGAACAAGTATTCCCCAATGGTTGAAGTCGTATATCATTTAAGAGTCCCTTTCTTTAGTACGAAATGCCAGACAGTAAATAGCGCTGTGCTTGCATTGTTTGGGAAATAAAAGCATCGCGAACGTGATCAAAAGACCCTTGAGAATTGCCAACAAAACGAATCTAATCATTGCAGCACGTAAACAATACTCGGAAACTTCGATTTTCATGAACTTGTAGAAAAAGTTTTCTGAGAGTCGAATAGATTCTAGGCTTTTTTCTTCTGATTTTAATTGAACGCATACCGTGATATTCCATCGAATTTGGTTTATTTAAAAATGAATAGTTATTGGTATCTCTCCGGAAAGATTTTAAACTGCTTTATTTTTTTACAATAAGAGTTTTCTTAATAAAAGAAACATTTCCAATAAAATTCTTTCTATTGGGCAATTTTTTGGTGGCTTTAATTCCTTTATTAATAATCATTGAAATATAGGGCGATATATTAATATTTAAAATTGTCATTATTAGTTTGTCTTTCCTAATTAAATGATTACATAAATTTATTCGCCAATAGAATACCCGTCAACCAATGGGGACTATTTTTTATAGGTATAATAGTCAGTACAAAATACTTGTTTGAACCCAATAATATCAATAAGTCCAAATAATTTTGTAGTAATGTGAACGACATTACATCCAAGGCTATAACAATATGCTCGTCAAACTGAAGTCAACTCTATGTTGCTAGAGGCAAGACGATTTAAGCTGAATACATTCATGTCTTATAATAAGTAATGAGATGCAGGGCACTGAGACATTGAAACGATATTTTAAAATAGGGGTGAATCATTTGGTTTAATGATTAGATGGGATAAATTCCTAGCTTCTTGGTTAAGTAACGCTTTGAATCTTTAGAATGAGCTTCTGTATATTTTGAAGTACTGTTTATAAAATAATAAAGCAGGTGATTTAGTTTTCAACCACATATCAAGAGTGTTTCTTAATTCTTAAATGCAGGCTCTAATGGCTTAAATACAGATCTAAATACTCATTTGGAATGTGATAGTATTGGTGGACTTCTGGATCGAAGTGTATTTGGAGCTAGTACAAGTTGCGTTTGGTGTAGTTGGTAAATTGTCTTCGCTACTAGGCTTAAAATTTAGAAGCTGCTTATGTTGTTTCAATTCAATTATATTAACACCCCGTTTTAGAGCAACACTAGGACTATTTCGCAATATACATCGTAATTTTGAACCGAGGTTAGATGGAGCTTGCAATTCCTCTCCAAACTTCCGACTTCCAAACTTCTGACAACTATGGAAAAACATTTAGCCCCAAATGATTTAATGTGCATCACATCGGATAACACGATGTTTTTTTCAATGAAATTGGGTCATGGACCTTGAATCCTCCTGCCCCGACAACGAGGTATTACTACCAGGCCTTCTTAGAATGCAGGCTTTACTACTAGGCCTTATTAGTATATTGAATAATAGTGTGAGACTCGTTCTTACTAAGGAGTCATTGAAAATAGCTTTCGATGAGAAGGCTCTTATATAAAACTAAGAAATTATCTGAACGGATTGCTAAAGCAGTAAAGAAAACCCAAAGTAAATTAAAATAGCAGAATTCTGAAACTTTTTTTAGTCTAATAAAATCAATGGTTTCTCCTTGCAATCCTGATAATGAAATATTCAAATTTATTATAATTATGTATACACTGAATAAATGATTTGATATTTTTATACTTTGAAGCGTATGAACTATAGTATGAAATACCACTGTAATCATGAAAAATATTTTTCCTGAAGATTTGAGCAAACATTAAAATTTTATTCTTCCTAGTGTCTGAAAATAATAATCTTGGAATTTTCCTTCAGACAATGAATAGATTAATTCAAACTGGATACATAAATCCAAGATAAAATTGGAGGATTCTGTCAAAAATTGGAAAAAAATCCATTTATGTTTAAGTGCGTGTGAAAACAATTCATGAGTCTGACTACTTATTTGGAGGATAATTTTTTCATATTATCAATACTGGTGATAAGTATCACATTTTCTTCCGAATTTGATAATGGATTTTAAATCTTCATTAATTTCGTAATTGTATGAATATCGTGACTAAGCAAATGGTACACAAATAATAAAATTCAGTTTATTTTTTTATTAAAGATTTATCAGAAATTATGAATAAAAAACTGATTAGTTTTCGAAAGAATTAAACTCGCATTCTTCACCATCACGTAAAAAACACTGAAATCCTCGCATGTTACAGCTTGAGCTACAGCCAGTTGATTTCAATTTTCATTAAAAACTGGTTAAACTGTATTTAAAGTATTAAAATGAATTATTTTTAATGAATGAATCAATATTTATAAAAACTATATTAACATCAAGTGTCATCTACTACAAGTTTTTAAAAAAGTATTTGAACCTGAATGAATGAATAAAAAGTATTTTATTAATGATTGAAAACTTGACCAAGATATTATATACATATTATATGGGAAGAGTGTGTAATAATAGTAGAAATTGAAAAAAATGTAATAAAATTGTTCTGAACTTGTTAAATTTGATATGTTCAGATTTAACTGTTAATTTTAATAATCCCTTATTATATTTAAGATTATATCGTTTTATATTTGTTGCTGGTATTGCAGCATTAACCATTCGCTAATTTTTTTTTGTTTTTGTAAACGAAATTAAGTAATTTCAGTGACTTTGGAGATAGAGTTTTTTGTAATTTTATCTAAGAAATGTTTTTTTTTAGAAACGATATTCATGAATGCTTTTTTATAAAAAAACTTGGTAACAATGAAATTATAAATTGGTCCATTGTTCAAAATAATCAGATTTAACATTTAACTTTCAGTAACAAAATTTTATCAAATAAAAATCATTATGATATTTCTGGAAATTCGTTAAGGTAAATGACTACTCTTTTTCCCCAAGTAAGTTAAAAAATAGAATTCATGATGAAATCTTGATTAACTGAAATACAATAAAATGCTAACCACACTTTTGCTTTATGAGCTGAAAGCTTTAAATTGTAATCGCATTTAAACTTCAGACAAATAAATCTTTGAATTAAATTTAATTGAATTATTCGCTTAACATTTTTTAAAGCCTTAATTGGGGATGAATTATCTCAGATAGCAAATAATAGATTTTCGGTTACTCCTATTCGTTTTTTTTACACTGTCGTATGTACTGACCCTGTAGTTTCTTGTTCCCTGACCTTCACTGCGCATGCCCTTTTTCGAACTTTTCAGCTGTTGCTTTTATTAAATACTAGCCGCCTTTGGCGACCTGCTGGTTCGCCATGAGTAATGCGTTCTAAACTTTTCAATTAAAGCACATATTCATTAGCCTTGAAGTGATTCCGGGCATTGATTGGCTTGAAGTTAATATTTTCTTTGAGATGATGGACTGAAAGTTCTAAAAGAAAGCGTTTTCCTAATAATATTCTTTAATTTTATAAATCAGTCAGTTTTAATGATTGATTTAGAAGACTGATTGATGTAACAACTTTTATTTAAAATATTAATAAAAATATTTTGTAAAATATGGCTCTGAGCAAAGTATGAAGAAATCTAAAACTCATTATTCATAAATGCGTTTGACTCAAGCTTCATAAAATGTAATTATTTACTTCATTTAGATCAAATTAATAGTATTAAATAATATGTATGCCTATTAATAATATATTAAAAATTAGCCATTGGACCGAAATTTGAATGCATATTCTGTATAAATTCACTCCTATATAAATAAAGATAATTTATTCAATTAATGATTTAAATATTGCAAACGATCATCGAATCCTTTGCCTTGCATTTTTTAAAGAAAATATCCCATTTTATATTTCTTTTATTTTATCCAGTCACGTGCTAAAAGCTGTATTTCTTTAGATTTGATTTGCGATGATAGTTTTTTTTTTAATTCTGAACTTCCGTCATTTCTTTCTTTTATTTTATCCCATCACGAGCCAAAAAAAGGTTAAAATATTTCTTTAAAAATTCGTTAAAAATAGAAGCTTAAGTTATACATTAAAACACTGATACCATTAGAAAGCTAATTTCTTAATCTATAAATTGATGTAAAAATCATGCTTGAGCGATAATAGTTTCGGAAGTTATAGCGGAAAAACGTCAAAATTTCGCTTAAATTTTAATTAATTCAAATTCTAATTAAAAATTTGAAAAACGGGTGCCGAGGTGCACATTCCAGACCACCAAGATACACATGTACCAAATTTGGTAGCTGTAGGTCCAACGATCTGGCCTGTACAGTGCCAACACATACACACACTTTAAGCTTTATTATAAGTATGGATGTCAGCAATTTTTCTGCTCGACGTCTGTGAGATCACAACTCCTTTTTAATGTCCCTCTTTGAGCAAAGGCTTAGGCTTTTACAAGGCTTAGCAGATGACTCAAAACATCATCCTACTAATCCTCGTTATAAGGCAAAGTTCCAAGGATTTTTAAATGAATTAGAAACTGACTTTAGTGCTTAGGATAATTGTGCATTTTTTTTTTTGTTGTTGTACGTTCACCATTAGGCTAATTTTGATGTGTATGTTGAAATATGATTACATTTTTCTAGTAATAATGTATTTTGAAAAAAATTCTAAAATACAGTAATCTAAATATCTACAGAATTAATAGACCGATTTTTATATTTTCAACCTGTAACTTTAGAGTGCTTAAAGTGCTCATGCCATTAAAAAAGGGTTGATTCTACTATTTGTTTTTTAATTGTATTTTCCATATAATTGTTTAATATTCCCTTATATTGTTTGTATATATTCTTTTATACTGAAAAAATAAATATGATTTAAAAAGTAACAAGCAATATGTTTTTTTAGGAATATTATTTATTGTAGCATGTAATTTGAGAAAATGCATGCTCCAACGCAGTTACTTTTTTCAATGGTAATATATTTTGAAAAAATTATAAAATATATTTATATATTGAAAAAATATCTTCAGAATGTATTGGCCCGTTTTCATTCTAATGCTTTCATTAGAAAATTTAATTTTAGTTTAAAGAAAATGCGGATTCCTTCCCAGTTAAGTCCTAAAATCCCCCCCCCAAGTTAAGATTTAACTCAACAATCATATATATGAATCTATGAAGGGGGGGGGTGTATATATAAATTATCTTAAAAAGTTTTTCTAATCATAAATATTCGTTTCAAATGAATTTTTTCTTATTGAAATAAATTTATTAACTATTAAATTATTTGAATATATTAATATTATCTAGGCTTTCTTATTGCTAACATGACCTTTATTTCTGAGAAAGCAGCACTGAAACGATTTCGTCGCGTTTAAGACATTAGAAATAAAAAAAAAAGATATGCCTTCTACTTATATATAACCTTCGATTTTCGGATTTACCCCATGTCTGCGAATTCTGAAACAAAGTCTAAGCTTCTTACTGGAATTTAGTATTTATTTTTAAGATAATCTAGAGCATTTATAAGAAAGAAAATGCATGGTATTATGTCAGAGATTTATTACTATTGATTTCTTTTAGTCTCAGACGAAATTGGGGGAACTGACTGACCTTGCAAATCCTATTTATGGTGAAATGAAATTTGAGGTAAATTGTTGTGTAACGATATTACTTGGATCCCCGCCAAACTATAGTTATAGTTTTCGTTTTAGCTCCAAACAACAAAGTATCCATTTTGCAAAAAGGTTTGTGTTTAATACATTTGATTCTGTTTGCCTTCAAAGCTTATTAATTCAATAACATTTTACGAACAAGGCAAGATTAAGTAAAATTGATTCTTCATACAAGTAAATGCTAGGAAAATTTTAATTTCACGTATACGTAGCATAGTGAAAGTATATTATTCGACAAACATTGGATTCTAGAGTTTGGCGCATCTCAAAGTTTTAGATTATCATGAATTTAAAAAAAAAAATGCTAGAAAAAAATATTGATATGTTTGTCTTTTTGTGACAAACATAACTCAATCATTTTGAGCTTACTGGTTGAATTTGATGTATGTTATCTTTATTACAAATTGTTAGATTTCTATTAAAATGTTGAGTAAATGGTTTGGTAAGTTAAAAAGGATTTTTTGGCAGAAAAGCCATATCTGGCCATGCTGAGCCAAACATATGGTTGAAGATAGATATACAGTAACGGTCTAAAAAGGAAAATTTACAAAAACTTTTAATGTTGTGATAAAATTGCTGCTTGTTAAAATAAGATAAAAACTCCGATATCTTTCAGGAAATTAAAAATATTTGAATGGGAGATTTTTAGTTTAGTTCTATTAACGTCCCTTTTCGAACAACTGGATTATTTTGGGCAACACCAGGGCTATTTTGGGATGGACCTCGTAATTCGGGACCTCATTCTCATGACACCTGAACTGGTACCCCCTTCTCCAAACTTCCACACTACACCAGCGTGAGTACGTTAGGCCTCCGACGGATTTTACGTGCATCAGATCCGCTTACATGACGGGTTTAGGGTGGAATCGGACCTCGAATCAGCAACCCTCCGGTTCCGAAGACGAGACCTTACCGCCAGGCCACCGCGGCCTGATATTTGAATGGGAGTGTTCTTTTACCAAGGCATGAATATTTGAAGATGATGTACCGAATAAATGTTTTCGATGAAGATTAAAAAATGGTCTTTGAGATAAAATATGAGTGACAGTCAAATTAACATGACATGCAATGTGAACTGGACATAACTTATCAAATAGAAGATGTTGATATGTGAGACACATATGGGCAATGTGAAGTCGATTCTATTTAATATCCAAATCTCTCACTGATACAACAGGTCACAGAGTAACCTCAGACTGAAGAAAATGCAGTTTTAGTGAAGGTTTGGCTTTTTTCTTCTAGTTTGATGTCTAGATATTATTACATAAGAAAGAAAGCTAGATAGATCAAATTCGTCGGTAAGCATATTTAACATCTATTGTGTAGACACCAACTAAATTTTGTGCATTGCGGTAAGCATATTTAACACATGTGCGGTAAGCACATCTAGACACCTACTAAATTTTGTGCCATATCGAATTAAGGGTTGATTGTTCTTTGATCAATAATTTCAGAAACATAAAAGTAATAGTTCTAAAGCTCAGTGACTCAAATATAGCATATTTGGTACTAGATTTTGGGACTAAAAGAGCAATTTTGTTTTAATCGAGTGAGAAAAAAAGTTTATCAATCAATAATTCGACTTTTAGATACTACTAACGCATACCAGGAAATAATTGCCAAATAAATCATCATGGTGTCACGATAGATTTACTAAGAAATTTCATGCTAAAAGTTAATATTTCATTGCTTTTATAAGATAGTGCCATGTTAAGCGTTCTGGAATGGCCAGTTTATTAGTGATTAGGCCAGAAAGTTTAAGGAGGAGACCATTACCGATGATTTGATAAGAAATATTCTCAACTTCTGAAATGATCAATACTTTATTCAACTAAGATGGGAGACTGAATATTGTGTAAAGTTTTTTTTATAGTTTGCTTAGTATAGTTTTGTAGCAAATTTCAAATTATCCAAAACCAATTACACGTTTTAAAAAAATTTAATTAATTTTCAGCGAAAAGATAAAACTGCTCAAATTTTAAACGATAACAGCAATCTTGAAATTTTCTTTCCGAATCGAGTGAAATTATTTAAACTAATTATAGATGAGACATGCATATTCTCTGATCCTATCCAATTTTAACTCCAAACTAGTGACCTGTAGTCTGTGAGACCTATAGAGATGGACTTTCGGTCATCCCTATTCTATTTTAGCTCAATTGAATAGATTGCCCCAGTAGCTGCCTGATTCTTGATCTTAAATACACGTCAACCGGCTTCAGGTATGCTTTTTAAAATAATTCAATTATTTCTTTGAGCAAGATCTCTAAGATCGCATCTTCCTGTCAGTGTCCCAATGGTAAACAAGGCTTAACAGTTGGCGCTAAAACATGACCCTCGAAATATCATCCAATCTATTGATCCTATTATGAAACAGTGCCCAGACACTTTTAAATAAAGCAGAAAGTGATAAGGATAATGCACATAAGAGTTTTTAGATGAAAGTTCGCATTCAACTGATTCTGATATGTATGTTAAAACATAATTAATTTTTACTAGAGGTAATGTATTTTGAAAAATTATATATATATATATATATATATATATATATATATATATATATATTGATATACTTTGTATATAAATTTTGCATGTGTGATGGAATGTAGATTAGTATGATCCTTACAGGAAGCGACAGGACGTATGTTTTTGGCAACATTTCTTTAATAATCACATTCATACACTAAACAAACAGAAGAACACAGACAAAACATTTTCATGAGCAGCTTAACAGTACATCTCATTCTAATTACGCTTGCAATACATTACGGGATGGCATATGGGATGGCCTTATCAGGCATTGCCATGTAGTACCCAGAAGATAAGATAAGAGTTTTGGCACTGTTACACATGTATTAAGTCCGATAATTGAGAAATATAATGCATTCACAGAATAAAATTTGGTATGCGACATTAACATTTGTTTCAATAAGTTGAATAGGAAAATGTACAAAACGCACATTTATGAAGTTAATAAGGAGAAAATTCTCATAGATGTAAATATAAACAAAAACAATTGGAACACGTATGATGTTCACAACTATACAAATTCCAAATTTTTAATGACAGTTTAAATGCGAGTGAAAATAAAATCATTTTTTGAGGGGAGGGGGAGCATGGGATAAAAATTTTGTTCTGCTATTCCCTGTCTATTGTGTATTTTTATTTATGCATTGTGAGTTTATTGTTCCTTATATTAGTGATGCCTAATTTCAAAGAACAAAGAGTTTTTCAATGTCTGACTTGATTTTCTCTTTAAAAAATTATTTATGATCTTTCAACAATCATCTGAATCTAAGCACTCAAATCCTACTCTGTATAAGCGTTCAATTTGAATAATGAAGTCCGAATTCATTTATTTTGACATTTTGAAATAATAGACGAAGTTTAATTACGAAAATGTATCCATATGATTCATTTTGACAAGCCAATATGCGTATGACTTTTATTTGATAACTACTTATCAACTAGCAATTAGCTGTTCCGACAGAGATTTTCGATTCATTGTAATTCGCTTAAATCCTTTAGATATAACTTCAAGCCCATGACTCCATCCAATAATCAGACATTGTATAACTTTAATATTCTTGCATGTCTTCTGTTTATTGTGTATTAACTGGTACCTGGCGCATTGTTTCCACCGAAAAAATAATATTAAGTGCAATCAATCAATAATTTGTCAATGTTTTATCGAAATAGGATGAATGGTAGGACAGTTTATAAAATACGACTTAACAGATATTAATTTTTATATATTAGATGTAAGCAGTCTTTTAGAATTGTAAAACTTGGCGTTCTTTCATAATGGTAATGCTCTGGTAACTATTATTGTAATTTTTTAAAACTATTTATTGTATCTCGTGATTCGCTTAATATTCGTACAGATTTCTGTAGTTTAATTTTAGAAAATGTGATTAAAATATTTTTTTTTGAAATTGATTAAACATAAAAAAATATATTTATACCATAAAATCGTTAATATAGTTAAAAGATAATTTTTGAAAATTAAGATGGTGAAAAATTATTTGTACCACAATGTTTTTGGCAGTTACTACGATAAACGCTAATTTTAATTAAAATTTAAAAACCCTAAGATTGGTCTTCCTGAAACTTTCCCGTGTAAATTGTAATAAAAATATTACCTCTGAGAATGACTTGCATTTGTTTTGATTACAATAGTTACAAAATATTTACCTTCAACTTGGATTTAACATTTATACGTAATCTATTGTTCCCTCGGCGATTTATTTGGAAATGAATCCTTAGTAAAAAGATGTGGTTAAGATTCAAAATTTTTTAATGTAATTTTAAATAATTTTATGTTATCCCTATAACCATGCCGTAGGTGTAAACATTGAGCTTACCAAGTTTCATCGCAATCGGATGAACGGTTTAGGAAGACATAAGAGACAAACAGACAAACGTTCATTTTTATTTATATAAATATGAGTATTTCTAATAGAGTCATAATCCATGACATCATAGTGCTATTATATTCACTTAATTTCTAAATTGAATGGCACTGTAACTTCACTTTTTTATTCATCTCGTAAACTACATAAAATATTAAACATGTTCCTTATTCAGCTTTCAATTATCTTGTTGAAACAAAGCAATTATTCCAGTTTCATTCACAGTCAAAATATTATTATAAGCATTACTATATGCATTTAAAAGTATGATAAAAACTAATAAAGTATAAACTCTAAAACAATTGAATCAGAAGTTGTAACAATATATCATTTTTGACTTTAAACTAGTGTAAAAATTGTCTTTGAGTGGAAATATTTTCGTTTGTTTAAACTCTCGACCTCAAATCTAGATCATATTTTTATTAAAATTCTATTTCAAATTTAAGACAACATGTTCTGATGTGCACATTCCTGCCACTAAAGTGCATTGTGGTTAAATTTAGAAACTTTAGATGAAGTGGTCAGGCCTTCTTTTGTGCACAGAATCATTCTGCTAAGACTGAACAAAGCAGTATCGATAGCAACATTCTAACCTGGGAGATTGACTCTTACACGCACGCACGCACAACCACACACACGCACGCACACACACATTTCCTAAAAGATACTCTAAAATTTCATATCATTAATTGCAGACTATAACTTAAAAATAGCACAGTCAATGAACTTGCAAAAAAAAACAATTTATGCGATCTTTCCTTTAAATTATTATTTCTTCAAATGTTTAATACTTTTAAACCAATAAATAGCAAAATTATTATTTATTTAATAATTATTTTCTTAGTTAATTTGAGTACAACACCTAACACACGACCAGCGACATAATTTCTCCTCTTTAAGAGCTCATATCGAGGTATCGAAAAGTGGGTTAGGTCAGCATTTATGTAGTTTCATGTCTTTGAGATTTTCTTTGCGATAGATTGCTGAAATTGTGTATATGACTTTATTAGAGAATGGGGCACATTTCATTAATCGGGAGTTTTTTTTTTCTACTAGGCAAGTATAAAAATTTAAATTTTGTATTTTTTGAAGTTTAATGCCCTGAAAATTTTAATCGATTTCATTACTTTTTGCATCTTTTTCCCATGCAACTTTGCAAACTACAATATATGTACATGGTCAGTATTTAAGGAATAAAATTCTCGATCAAGGGTTTTGAGATACCCTGTATATATATAAGCACTTTAAGATACTTATCTTTGTTAAAATCCATATGGTATATAAGTTGGGAGTATTTTTCTTGGATTCTGAAACATTTTATCACATTTTTAAAAATATTTTTTCACTGTAGTTTAAAGATAGCTAAAGATAATTGAAAATACTTCAGAGACATACTCAGTTTTTCTATTAAAATAACTGATATCTAGAAACGTTTTAAAAATAGATTTTATAAATATTATTAATTTCTATTCTTTGACTAGAGTTCCCCGACCAGACGCAAACAGCAGTGTAAAAAAATCTCTACAATCCGTCAACTCGATTGGCTGTATTTTAGCTTTTTAAGTCGATGCAGAATATACCCCATTGCGAAAATTCCCACTCCATTTTCTCAAGCAAAGCACATTCCGTCATAGACGATGACTCCAGAGAGAAACTTTTTTGCATATTATTTTAATATTACATACATAATGCATGGCTTAAAATGAGCATTTGAGGCATTCTTTCAACAAATTTGTATTTAAAACCCAAATATTGAAAAAAAATAGTACTATTTTAAAGAGTCTATAAATGGAAGTGATGATTTTTTTTCGTTCTTCTAGAAACAACTACTGAAAATTAAGATATTGAAATATCCTCAAATCGGCAGTGATTTATTATTTTCTGATATTTTCTAAAATTTACATAAAACAAACTCAAATTTATTTTAACATTTGGAAGCGAAAGTTTTTAATTTTTAGACACTATTTAGAAGTAAAAATTTCCATTTTTTTTTTTCGTTTCTAAATCTAAACAATTACACATTTGTAAAACAACGAAAAGTTTTTGGATAATTTTGGCAAAAGAAAGTAAAATTTTTAATCACAAAATTTATTTTTATATCAATCAGAGTTCTAAGGGTGAAACTACAGATATCAGGATGAGGAGCTATTAGTTGAATTTCGCCTCCCACGTATGCACAGAAGTGGTGTGGAGTAGACTATAACATTCTGATGGGTGGGATTTATTTCCTTGGGAAAGGTTGTACCGTGGCAGGTGTTGGGCCTTAGAACTCAACCAAAATTCCCGCCAGTGTTTCTGTCGATCTGTTCTGAATTTCAGATTTTTCAGTTTATGTTCGAACGTGTAGTGAGTTGAGGTGATCCAAGATTTGAAATTTATTAATATTCGGGTGCACATGTGTTAATGTGATTGAGGATGAGAAGCTTCCAGTATAGTGGTTGACTGTCACAACTCTAGTGTGTGAACGAAATGGTGTTGGTCAGGCTCCCTCCTATTGAAGATGGGATACTCTTCCTTAGGAAGGGTTTACCGTGACTAGTGTTGGGTCTTAGAACTCAATCAAAATTCCTTCCCCTGTTGTTGTCGATCTGTTCTGAAGTTCATATTTTTCAGTGTTCCTTCGAGCGCGAAGCCGGTTAAAGGGATCAAACTTTTGTGATTTAATAGTCTTCGAGTTCACATGTGCACCTTGTGATTGAGGATGAGAAACTTCCGGTATGGTGATTGACTCACTATTCCAGTGTGTGTACGAAAAGGTGGTGATCAGGCTCAACCTTATTGATCATGGGACTTCTTCCATACAGCCGACCACCCCGCCACCACTGAACGTAGCAGTATCGACAGGATTTGTTGTGTCGACTGCTGATTGATCATGGGACTCACTCCCTTAGAGAAGAGTTGTACCGTGTCCGGTAATAGACCTTAGTTCTCAACCTCAATACCAGCCAGTATCACTGTTGAGGCTTCTCGGTTGTTCAAGTTACACCCTACGGCGGGTCAGTGCAGTCAGTTTGTGCTTATGGTAATCAAAATAATAGTTGGACATTACTTTTAAATCCTGGAAAAAGAAGCACAGTTTGGCGCAGCATAGTCAACATAATGGCTTTAGTGCCAAAAAAAATTTAAAAAAATAGTTGGACAACTAGTTATTTCACTGTGTTATTAAACTGTGTGTGCAATAAATTTGTTCAAAAATCCATCTTTAATTCCTTTAACGAATTCACTTTTCTGATTAATTTAATTTTATGACAAAAACTAGCTTTGCACTAATACAAAAAAAAATAAATAAACGAAGGATAAATTAATCAAGGTCTCCGAGAATAGCAATTTAGGCAAATTTCCTCTAAATGATGCCAGTTATTATGGCATGCATTTTAAGGTATTTGTCTAGATTTAAAAGTCAGTTTATGGACAAATTCACATTTTTCGATACTTAATTTAAAAAGCAATTATTTGGGCTCCAAATCTGTGTTTGTTTTAACTCTATTATAAATAGATGTCGAGATATATTATGTTTCATAAACCACTGTAGATGAAAACGAAACTGGAAGTTAAATGTTTTTCAACATTTTATAAAATATAAAAAAAGGAATTATAATTGATTTTATAATATGCCCTATCAGCAAGCTACGTGTATCAGTTTTGAGTAGTTTTTTAAGCCGAATGTATTGTAAATTTCATTTGGTTTTGAACACTGTTTATGATTACAAAGCATTTTTAGTACTAGAAAAACGCAAACTTGAAAGTAATTTTTTAAAAACCTTGGATTTCTTAAAAATAATTTCATACGTAAAATATGACATCGTAAAAATTAATGAACGTGTTACTTTGAAATTTTGCATATATGTTCCTTAAATATTCCAAAGGCTAGGTATATAACTTTAGAAGCTATATAACTAGGTATATAACTTTTAACTGAGTAATTTTTCTTTTAGAGCTGCCTAATGGAATTTTCAATAACGAATTTTGTTAAATATTCGAAGCAGTAATACTTGATAAACTATGACTTCTTTGAAAATGCAAGTTTCTTAAATTAAATTTCCTTCCTTTCACCATAGATGTAAGTGTGCTATGTAGAAAAAGAAGTAGGAAAAATTTCTTTAAAAAAATCAATTCTTACTAAAGTCAACATTTTTTCTAAAAATGTGAGTTACTATTTATTAAATAATCGTCAAAAATTATTAAGTATAAAAAATTATTGATTTTCCCAAGAATTGAACTCGCATTCTTCACCTTTACGTGATAATCATTGAAATCCTAGCATTTTACCTATCGAACTACTGCCTGATTATTTCAAATTCCATTAAAAACTGCTAAGGTATTAAAAATTAATTAAATTGGAGGAATGAATTTATATTTGAAAAAAAAAACTATATTTTCATCAAATGTCATCCACTAAAAATTTAAAAAAATGTATTTGAGCTTGAATGGATAAATATTTTATCAATGATTAAAAATTTGGATTATGTATATGTATATATATAATTCTATAGGAAGAGTGTTAGCAAATAGTAAGAATATTGAATAATTATAATATATACATCAGAATTTTTTGTAGAATGTTTAGCTCTTTGTTATAATTTCCGCTATAATTGACACATTTTAGAGTATCTCAATTGGCGCAAAATTTCCTTATCAATATATTTCATTATTTGCAACCACATTGATCCAGAAAATGAATTAAAATAGCTCATTATAAGGATTTTTACAAAAAAAAATCTTTTATCAAACTTAGATCAAACACATAAAATTAGTTCAATTCAATATTCTTATTTGTCTTGGGAAGAATAATAAAACAGCCATCTTCACTTATGGAATTAATTAAACTATCAATCTTTAATTAAAATATGTATCAAAATTCCTTATTAGTATCAAGAAATGTTTTTTGAGTTTTATCAAAACAAAATTGAATAATATAACAACATTTGTATATTACTGAATGGTAATAATGCAGAAATATATTGAATAATGCAGTTAACAGGATGTAGCCATGTTTTACTCGATAATAATACTATCACATAACTTATTGGCTTTTCCGTCACATATATTCTTAGCCAATGAACTCTATTATAGAGAATCAATTGTTGTGCATCTTCTTTCTTATCTATTATCTGAGACAGAAAGAAAATAACATTCTTTAATCATGATTCGTTTGTTGGAAAGAAGCCTCTTTGTTCCATCTATAGAAAATTCGATTCAATGCAGTATGTACACTGTACTAATCGAAGTGAATAATATATCAGTTGATATGCATTTTATAAATGAAAATTTTAACAAGACTGTGATCTTATTTAGGCATTTATTTAGGCCAATGGATTTTTTAAAGAAAAATATTACAGTTTAGATACATGTATTATTTTGAAAAATGTTTTTTGTTTATACATTATTTTTAATTGCAAAATGTTTTTAGCAACAAAATTTCCTTTTTTCTGCTTTCTCTCACCACCCTATAAAATGATTACCCTCAAAACTGAGTATTATTTTGTAATTATGTTTAAAATTAAGTTTTTTAGAATTGTCAAAGGGATTATGTTTTTTTAAAAAAATAAAATTGACTTTTAACCACCTAAAGAAACTCGAAACAAAAAATGTATACATAACTTTCATTTAACCCATTCAGTGCCAGTGAAAGTTAAAAAGGCTTAATTTTGCAGCAGTTTTCTGCGAAATATGTCATAAATGTCAATTAATCAACTAAAGTTAAGAAGTCTAAACTTTTAGTATCAAATTTGTGCAATATCTTCAAAATCTAAGACCCAGAGAACATTTCAAAAGGCTTCAATTTATTTGAATACCATTTTACCAAAACATTCATCGAAATGGATTTAATTCTCTGAGCACTTTAGATATTCATTTTATTGAAGAATGCCTTCTATAATGCTACTTAATCTGAATATAAACAAATTTTGTTGATAGAACAATAAAAAACCATACATTTTCGTCATATTTCACTAATTTCAAAGTACATCGTTCCCCATTGTGGAACAAATGTTGTAAAATAGTTCACATTTGTCAATTACAAATGCAGCATCGCGTGAATATATTTATTCATTTCAAAATACGGAATCCAACATTTTGATTCTTTTAGGAATTTAGTTCACATTTTTTAATACAAAATAATATCAATAAATATTGTTCCTAGCTTTATACACAGTAAAAAATGCAATATATGGCAATATGAAATAAAAATGAAAGTATTGCTAGATCATTACATTTCTGCATTATATACGATTCTTGTTGAAACATTTGTCACAGTACTGGGTAAAATTCCTGTTTCATAGAACGCTGTTGAAGCATATAAGGTCATAAGACTTTTAACGACAAGTAATTTCTTTATGAATTCAAGCAGATGAAAATGTGTAGGTGCTAAATCAGGACTTTTTGGTGGACACTCTTAAATTTCCCAATCAAATATTTGCAGTTTTCCACGAACGGGCAGACGACTCTCTATGATACCAGGATCGGATTCAATATGGTCCAGCACTAGGATTAACTCCTCAGCATGAACGGAAATTATTCGTATAATTGATAAGTTAGGGATACCATGATGTCCATTTGGTATTTTCATTTATTTTGTTTCATTTTTTATTATTGAGCACAAAATTATGTACACTTACATATGCCATTGCTTATATGAGTTATTTTCAAATATTTATTTTTGCTTTTAAGCTTCAAATATATACTCTCACACTTATATTTTTGTATATTTTGAACCATTATAAAACATCTAAAAAGTGTTTGCTGGTTTCATGGGATTTTTATGCATCTTTTTATGTTTTACTAATTCTGTAAGAATAAAATATTATTTTTTGTATTTAAATAATAAATATCAACTGTCTGCAAATGATAATAGAATTATTTAAAGAAACATTGTTACAATCAAATTTTTTTTCTTAAAAAAATTGTTCAGAAAATCTTATTACATTTTTGATATCACGTTTTAAGAAGTAATAATGTTTAATAATAACAACTTTCATTGAAATAAGATAGTTTATAAAATAGTTTTTGATGGATATACAACCTTTTGCAGCGCATGATTTTGCTTGAATATGTTTACAACCCTTAATTGTTTTAATTTTTCATTACTAATTTTTCAAACTATAGAATATTTAAAAAATGCATTTTTTTCTAATATTTGGTAATGATGAATATTAGAAAATCTAGATATTAGAACTTCTCAATAAATGTTAGAAAAATAATCATACTGATGTACTTTTTTAATACAAGAGTCAACAAATAAAAAAGCAATTTGAATGTATATGTATTATTTAATTTTTCTTAACTCATTTTTACCCTTTTTTTAAAGATAGGAACAACATAATCATTCTATTTTAATCGGTTTTTATACCATGAAATTGGAGATATTTTCTATAATAAGACAATATTTTACAATAATACATATAGTTTGATGAATCATAGCTATGTAGAGCAAGTTAGTAATTTTAATAGAGTAATAAAATATTTTTGGAGGGAATTATTATATTTTCCTTAATCGAAGGATCATTTCCCATTTTTAACAAATCCCCTTACTTAAAATTTGTAATTTCATTTTCGTAATTGAAAAATCAATAATATATTTCATAAATGACTTCTTAATAACAAAATAAAAATTCAGCGAATTCCGCTACATTTATTACTAATAATTGGCATTGAACTATAAATTACTTTTTACGCTAGTGTTAATGTGTTGAAATTACCTCAAAATTCTGAGTGAAATGTCAAATCATTTTATAATTCAAATGGATCTAGTGATCCATTTATTTTGAGTTCAAATGAAAGTAGGGCAGCTTATTTGAGATAGGGGAGAGAAATGTATTTTAAACGAAGGCTTTATAGGATTAGTTAATTTTTTTTCTCTAAACATTTTAAACTGTAGTGATGGACTTTTACTTCAAAATAAATTGATTCTTTTTAATATCCTTATTTGTAATATTTAGGCCTTTATATTAGCTTAGTTTTTAAAATTCAGATTGGTAATTGATTGATTGATAATTCAGGTCTATTGCTTAGTTTTGAAAATTCAGAATTAAAATGATATAAAAAGGATTTAAAATTTTATGTCAAATCAACACTAGTTTATGTTTAAACTATTAAGCATAAGAATCATTACTGAAGCCTTAACTGATTTATTATTAAACTTAGAAAGGACGTAATTTGTAATGTTAGACTATTGGCATTTCAAAATTTTACGGAGTTACTGAATTTCATTTTTAAAATTGAAAGTCTTGAAGATCAAATTTTTAACGAAGAGATATAGAGTAATGAAGAGATACCGACAAATCTTTGAAATTCATAGCGGATAAAGGATCCTCAATCTTGGTGATAATTCAGCAACTAAGCGTTAGAAATAAAAAGGAAAGTTAATTTCATGTAACTAAATTTATGGTGTTCTCCTTATTAAGAACAATTCCAAGATACTTTTAGGATATTATATATCATGCTATGAAAATTATATAAGTTGAGGCTTTCATACAAGTATTGAATTCGCCTTTTATAATGGATGGTGTTTTAAAAATGAATTCCCTAGCTACGCTCTGGCGGATTTGTTAATTTCCACACAACATTTTTCGCTGGTTATGGCTGTATTTTATTACATTTGTTTAATGCTTTCTTGCTTAATGAACTTTAATTATCGAACTTACATGACTTATTTCACTGGATTCTAATGGGTGAATATAATAATTTTGACTATAACAATATAAACGAAATTATTTAATATTGGAAATTGTATTACATAGACTGATATATTCACAAAAATTGCCTGGATTTTACAGAATTTTGCTTTGAGTTATTATTTTTTTTAAAAAATTACAACATAATTTATTTTAATTACATTAACGTCCCATTTTAAAGCCAAACTAGGGCTATTTAGGGACTGACGTCGTAGTTTTAAACCAAGGTCAGATGACGAAGACGAAACCTGAGCTTTCAACCCTCCTCTCGACACAGCGCCACATCAGCAGGGGGTACGTTTGCTCTTTTGATACGGATTTAATATGCAATAGACTTCTTACACGACGTTTCTTCTGTGGAATCGGGTCTCGAACCTGAAACCCTACTGCTAACAGGTGAAAACTTCACCACCAGGCCACCAAGGCCCACTCTAGAACGTAGTAAATACGAGTTTATATTCATCTTTGTACATAAGATTCATTCTGTATTGTCTGCAGATGTACATTCAGAAAAAAGTATGATGATTTCTGGACAAGTTTTGAGTGTAGAAAGATGGCATGGATATTTTTGTTTATTTTCAGCACGATTTATTTAGAAATGTGGATAAACTTGCATTTATTTGTTAATTTTTTTGGCAAAAAATGGTGATTATCTAGTTGATCGATACAAATGGTAAGAAAAAAAATCGCTCAATCTTATCATTTGAATTAGGAAAGAGCTATTGAAAGTCAATATGATAATTTTATCCTGCGCCTAAATAATTTTGAATTAGTACCTATATTATTTTGGGGGAATTTGATTGCTAATTTGCACTTTTTTGTCTTTTTTAAGACTTTACTCTTTTTCTATCAACTTCTTTTTTGCCTTGTTACATTTGAATTTGTTTATGGTCTCCCTGAAAGCAAAACACAGATGTGGGTTAGTTTTCCCTGAAAGTCTTTCGTCATGATAAAATGTACTATACATAACAATAAGTTGAATATCTGCATTAGATAATATTTTGACTGTCCGATGCCGCTTTGGTCACGTAGAAACGGAAAGCTTAGACATTGTAAATTTTCGACACATGGATAGGATATTAAAAAATAAAATCAATGGTATTAAGATGGTAATGATTTTATTCACGTGTCTCATTCTTAAGATCATTTTATATCAGGTTCCTCAGGGTGTCGCTTAGAAATATAAGAAATACTCCCCATCCAACCCTTAAAAACCAAAAGGACAAATCATCTTCTTAAGGTATTATTATACAAAAGAGTTCCTAGCTTTGCTGATAGTTATTAACCAGATAGATTTAGATTTTCCCTAAATGCTTTTAGGAAATATCCCTGGCCCTCATATCCAATTGGGTCCTCATCTCTAAGGAAAGCAGATGCCCATCCCCCAATGATTATTTAGCCAATCACATTAAAGGAATGGAGAATTTCACAGAGATATATATGCGACTCGAACTGACACCGCAGTTCTTGTGACCTTTTTGTATTGGTAGAGTTAATTTAATTATGAATAAAATTATATGCTTTTGTTACCTATGTCAAATGAGGCCTCGGTTGCCTGGTTGATAGAGTGTCAATCTCGTAACCGAAATGTTCTGTTCTCGTCTCGGACAAAGAACGCCGTGTTCCTAATGGCAGTTGGGGCACGTTAAATAGGCCATGGCGGCAAGTCCTCCAAGTTCCCGTAACAAATGATACCTCTGGGGGTACTGAGTCGGTTGACTTGGATCTAAATTCTGACTTGCGGATGAATGAATGAGTTCGACCGCCACCTAAAAATGGTCGTTGAGCAAAGTCTTACTTTCACCTTAACGGTGCTCATTAACAATGCAAAGGCGCACACTTCTGCCTCAATTTGAAAGAGCAGCACTAATACGGGCTTGGTATGACCAAGTGGAATTAGACCCACCACCACACTTATTACACTTTACCAGCCAATCGACATCTGTTAGTGATTTAAGCGGAGATGAGCATCTCTTGTTTTTTCAGTAGCGCAATTATGGCCAAAGGTAATACTTAGCTATAAAATTATGTGTCCGTGTTAAGAAAAAATTAAGTATTCCAAAAATTAGAAGGCAACAACGAATGAACCTGCAGAGTGAAAATTTTATCAAGATAGCTTTTCTTGGGATACATCCAGCAAATTTAATTACTTTCATACATCTGCATGAAACAGAATGGAATTAATTATATTCAATTTTTATTTAGCTTCTTGGTAATTATACACATGAAAAAGAACATTTTTCCAGAAAAGAAAAACAGGTTTTAAAAAAATATGCCCAGAATTTTGCTGAATAAGATATTTTTTATAGAACAGACATCGCAAAGGATTTGCACTTTAACATTGCTACAACTAAATTAGCATTTTTTCAGGAACAGAGTTCTAAGCTGAAGTATTTTGAAATATTTCTTTATGCGGAGGCTTATAAAAAAATCCGAAAAACTGATCCAGAAATTTTAGTTTAGTTTCTAAAAATGTGATTATCCAGCACTGAAAACAAATTTAAAACATATTTCTTATTAGCCATCTTTGTCAACCAGCTGATTCACCATTATTAATAACCGGTAAAATTTTCAATTAAATATTATCTGTAACTTGCTTTCTTAATAGCTTTTCCTCCATAATATTTTTAAGCTTCAGATTTTGATAATTATATAATTCAGCCATGCAATTATGTAGGCCTTAAAGAGTTCTGTTCATTTTGCTACTTATCTTTCTTTAATTTTTTGTCAGCATACATAAAATTTCAACTTTAAAGTAAAGAGATGTTAAACTGCAATTAATATAGAAACATCTCACTGAAGCAACCATGTCTTTTTAAGAATATAAATATTATAATTAGAAGCAATCATTTAATTCTTCAAGACATTATATAAATTTTCGTAATTTATATAATATCTGAAAGAATCCTTGAACAAAAATTTCTCTAATTCATCGGAAAATTTATTTTTTAGCTTTACTTCCAAAACATTTAAATCATTGAAATGAATATTTTATTTCGGTCAATAAATGTACTTATGAAGAAAACTTATGAAGTTTAAATTTTACACGGTCCTTTTTGTTGTAAGGAATTATATTCTATGAAAAACTCGTGATATTTCAACTTTTTAATACATAAATAAATGTTTCTATGTTCTGCAACAAAATCTTATCAATTTATGAAATTTTTATACATCATTTTTAGAACAATCAATATTTTCCTAATCATAGAGCAATCACTGTCTAGTTATAATTCTCACACTGTTATATAATTACATTGGTTAAGTAAAAGAACGACATTGTTTTAAAGAGATTTCTAAGTTTGTAAAATGTTTTCATCTTTAATATATATTAATTTTTTGTAATTAGAAAAAAAAAAGAGTACTTAATTACTTAAATTATTTCCAATTTTTATTCTTTTTTTCTAATATCTAGCACAAAACAAATGCACCCATAGTTTTTCTACTGACTTCATTATTCAAAATAACATACTAAGAATAAAAAGACAGATTTCTAAAACCAGGCTCGTCCTAATCAAATCAAACATAACCACGAAAACATACATTTCCTTTTAATTTTGGTTGGAAATAAGATTATTTCTCTGGAACATAAAGAACTTAATCACTTATTTTCTAGTTCCAACTGTAATTATAGCTTTAGAATAATCTAGAATTTTTATTAATACTAAAAGCTTAAGTTCGGCAAATAAAATCCTATTTACATTTTGGAACGATTTCATCCTGGCGGGCAAATGAAGACTCCAAAAAAAAGTCTCCAACTTTTGATTATTCCTCTTTAATCTTTTCTAATTACGACTTTTCTGTTTCAAATTAAGTTTAGAAAGATCGATCAAATTTGAAGTAAACACTGTCGAAAAGATCTTTTAACGAGATTTAAGTCATGACCCAACAAACTTTAATTAGTGAAGTAATCGCCTATCTGTTTTACCTAAAGATAATGAAGATTTCGCCAAACCTTTAAAATTAATTTTAACTTGTTAATTGACTAAGATGATGTTAGGGCATTAACTTAATACCCTCACATAAAAGCGTCTCCACCAAGAAAAATTCACTGGGCTATGATTAGGCATTATACTAAGCGAGCGCTGTGAGCATGTTTAAATTATGTAGCCTAAAATTCTTGGAAGATAGCTCTACATATTTTTTAGTTTTTCCGGGAACGAGGCTATTAACCAATCAATTATACGATAATTTGATTAGTAAATGGGTTAGTTCTTATTATATTAGACTGCAGTCTCAGCTTTTGAATATGTTAATTTAATAAATAAGCATTAATGTGGTATTTTATTCGAAAACATTTTTTATGTGAGACTTATTTTTATTACTAATTTTAATGAAAATTTTCTTATTGTTCCGAAATTGCTTAGTATTTGAAATTGTGGTTTATTTTTCAATCGCAAAGTAATCTTTTCTTTGAAGTTTTAGCATGTTTATAAAAGCTTTAATACAATTAATTGTATAAGAATGATTATTATTCAAACTAATGTTGAAAAACAAAATTAATGAATTTAACTTGTGAATTGTACTGGATTACTTTAATTGATTAAATATTCATATTTTTGGAAACGTTTTTAATCGTTGTATTCAAACGAAGCATAAAAATTAAACATTGAAATATAACACAGACATTATCCAATAAATATTTACAATAGTTATATTTTTATAAATTGATGCTTTTATTATAATTTTATTCCAGAAAGGTGGCAAGATTTCAATAACTTTAAACAAAAAATTCTAAAATTGTAAAATTACTTAATTAAAATATAGTTCATGAAGGGTTGTGTGAAAATACAATATTTTTTTTAAATTAAAACCTTTTTCTAGATTACATATAAGGAAAATTAAAGTTCTTAAATATAGTGAAAATCTACGAATTTCCGTTTTATTTATGTCTTTAATATAACATTCTCAATATTATAAATGAATTCAAGCATGAAAAATTGTGAATTTGAATATTAGAAGGCGATTAATTCAGTTAACTTGGAAATTCGACGCTTAATTACTGGTTCGTTTCAATTTTTAATTTTAATTAATAATTAAAAATGTATTACATTATGAAAATGTATCTTAACGAAGACTCTGATTATATGATATTTAATATTTTACCCATCCGAAAACGTGTTTTCCCTTAGAATTGTGATATAACCATCCGTACAACTATTTATTCTTTTCTAAAAAAAGTTTAAAAATAATCTGCTATTTTTTGCTTTGTGTTAAGAACACGACATTTTCTTGAGAATGTATTAGAAATTAAAATTAGCAGTTTTAATTAAATTTTAGTTGATGGTAGCAATTTCTCCCAATTAAAAAAATGTTTTTTTGCCCAGAGTTTTAAGAAGACGTAAAAAAAGTGAATGAAATTTCATTTTATGCTTTATAACGCCTATTATTATATAGTTTCAATTATCTAATTATGCACATGTAAAATTGTAAGAGAAATTATTACTAATTTTTAAGGTTATTTTTTCAAGTAAGTTTTTTTAAATTAATAAGATGTAAGTTTTTTTAATTTTTATCTTTTCATGTCATATATCGACTCGCAGACTTGCTGTTTCATTGAGTTTCACATGTAAAAGTAACTTTGTGCCCAAAAGGGTCATGGGAATTGCTCTCTGCACGAAATAAAGAAATTGTTTAAATATCCATGTAATTTGAAAAGGGAATTTTAAGCCTTAATTATTAGATTTGAGTAAAGAGAATTTCTTAAAATTTTTGCGCTTTTCAAATGTTATTCACATCTTCAGTTTTGAAAAAAATTCGTGCTAATTCATACGTTTTTTGAAATTATATTTCATTTATAAAAAGATCATAACTTGATTTATATTTCCAAAAATAATTTTAAAAAATAATGACTAACTCAAATAATATTTAAAAAAAATGATAAAGGTGACAGCAAAAAGGAAATGTAGTATAAAATGTTTTTGAAATTGAATTTTAATTTTTTTTCACAGCTTTTATAATTCTATATTTATTTTCTTCCTTAAAGAAAAAAATTATTAAATTTCCCAGAAGAAACCTGTTTAGAATATCTCTCATGAAATCCAATTAAAATTTTTCTTCTATAATATTAAAAATCTTAAATTTACTAAATTTAAATTAAATTTACTTTCAAATTCTCAAATCATCTCATAAATAAAGGAAAATTGAAAAGCTAGAAAGAATATAAATTTTTTGTAGTGACCAAAAAGTTTTCTTTTTAGAACTTTGCATTAAATTTAGGGAAATAAGGAATTGCAAAGTTAAAAAAGTAGATATCATACATGAAAGATTTAAATATTTTCCACTTTTTTTCCAATCCTTTACCTAAATTTTTAATTTAATAAAACTTTAAAACTCTGAAAAGTTGTTTTAAAAAATTTACACTGCTATAAAAATACTCCTAATCTTTATGAAAAATAGATTTCACAGTTTTCTATAAAACCGTAACTTTAAAAGGATTTGCAAATCGATGCCTTGAATTTTTTTTTAAAACGCATGAGAAACTTGCTATTTATATAAGAGTAAAAACAAAACTCAAACTCATTCTTTACTTTTCCTTTCACAAAATTTAACAAAGCAAAACTTCTTCAGAGATTTATTAACTACCATAAAATAAACCTCATTTCGAAATATGCCAATCAAGACTTACCATTAACAAAATCCTTCACTTTTTCTTTTCCAGTTTTTACCAACAATTTTTTTTCTTTGCCGAAAAAAAAAGTTTCACTAAAATGTTTCACAGAAACCAGAAAATCCGCACAAAACTTTCACGACAGAAATTCACAAAAAACTCACGATAGAACCAATCGTGAGCGGTTGAAAAATGCCGATTCGCGAATCACGTCACTCCGGACAAAAACCGCTGTCTCTCTCTTGTCACTTCAAACTCAGAGGTACTGACTCTAACTCCAGAGAGTGTGTTCACACATTGGCCATGAGTGGCTCAACTGTGAAACTGTTGTGAGAGTCACAGCGCGCGCCAGAGGTGGCCATCGATTTAGAACAACTATCGGAGAACCACCGTACACTAGCGCCACCGTTGAAGTACCAAAAAACTAAAAAAATGGTAATGAATATTTAAAAAATAATGTGAAATTAGAATCCTGTGGGAAAATAGGTTAAAAAAATGTGAAAAAATGACATTTTTTTCCATAGTTTAAGTATTATTTTTTTTAAGCTCTAATTTTTTTTGCAAGCAACTCATTTAATAAACGGTTTTAAAACTTCACATTAAGATGGGACTTTTTAAATTAAAATATTCAACTACGGTCGAAGTAAACTTTTGGAAAAATTTGATTTTTTAAACAGTATTTAAAATTATGGTTTATAGATGCATTGTCAATTAAAATACAAAATACTACAAATACAAAAACATTAATTGAAAAAATATATTTTTAGGAAAAAAGAAAATTTGTAGTAAATTTTAGTGAAATTTAACCAAAACGGTTAACAATCTACACAAAATTATAATGCTGGAATTCTATGTTTCTTTGTTCAAAAGTTATAGATTATAATAATGAATAAAATGAATCAAAATTTAGGAAGAAGTTTGAGATGCAAAGAAGTTATAGGCAAAAATACACTTGTATATGCATTTTTTCAACTAACTCTCTACTTAATTGTTCTAAAAACGTCTATAAATAAAAAAGTAGTTCAACAACAATAATACTTCCGGTTTCTTTCATTGCCCATATTATTTAAAACACATGTTGACATTTTTATGTAACAACCTCATTTTGTTTTTGAGATTTCATGTTATCGGTGGAGAATTGTAATGACAATTAAAGTTTTAAAAAACAGTTAAACAAATTTTAATTGAAATTGCTTAAAATTCATTTGGAAGATAGGCCACTTCTTCCTTAATGCTACGTTCAGTGGTGGCGGGGTGGTCGGCTGTATGCAAGAAGAAGAAGAAGGCCAGGTTTTCCTTTTCCAAAAAAATATATGCTGTTTTTGGAAGCAGAAAGTCTGAACTACAAGAAATAACAATTTAAAAAAAAGTCGCCAATGTGGTCGATAACCAACGTTTTTAACGTAGTCGGATATTTTAAGACACTTTAAATTACTAGAATAAAAGCATAAATTTTTTTATGTTTTTAAGAATTGTAAAAAATTATTCACACACTTTCGCTGCTCATTTTTTGTGCGTATCAGACAATGAAATTATCGAAGAAAGTTTTGAATAGTTTTGTAATAGCTTTTAAAGTTAAAGAAACAAACTTTAACTATACAATATAACAAAAACTTTGAAACATACTTGGATCTTTTATACGATAATGATGTACACAATATGAAATAAAACCAGATTTTAAACTACAATTAATTTTATTACTTTGAAATTAAACTTTTCATTCAGAAACTTAAAGGAAAAAAAATAACAGTGTAATTAGGGCCTTTAAACTTTTATTATAGAATATTAAATACTGGCTTTACTGCTATCATTATTGAAATGGAATACAGAATTTTCATTATTTAAACTAGCCGTATTTGGCGAACAGTTGATTAACTAGAATAAATTATTAGAAAAATTCTAATAAATAAATTTTGTCTAATTTAATCTTTATAGCTTCTAAATTAAAATATTTTTAATTTTTAAATTTTGCCGGACATCTAACTTATACTATTTTAAAAAACTTGCATTACTATATTTATTGTGAAATATTTAAAAATTTCCTTTGCCTTTTTTAACACCCATTTATTTTACAAGAAACAATAATGCTTAGATTACTTTAAAAACTATATATACTTACTTTAAAGTGTATAAAAAATACATACTTTAAAAATTTTCATCAATGTTTAGCTTTGAAATTAAATCTTAATTCTAAGTACAACAGAATTTTTAAATATGAGAATCAAAATTATGTTGTATAGAAAGAATTTTTGTTCAGTTACAGAATCATTCAAATATTTTTAAATTACTTTCAGAATGCTTTACGCTACTTAACTGACAACTTAATTACAGCGATATTAAATTTATTTTTACTGCTTTGCTAATTAAAGGAGCAACAGTTATAAGAAACGGAGCAGAAAATTATGCATAAAGAAATATTGATCTAATATAAACTTTAGATGAGTGTGACAGTAAGAATCATCATCGTTAAGTGGCTACTTACTACAACATGAAAATGTTAGGTCACAAAATTATTTTCCCCCAAAAAATTTTGTAATACTTTAAAATAAAAAAATAGCATTAAATACCAATTTCAGTTTACTTCATTTCTTCATATTAAATAATTATTTTAAAAATTTCATTTTAAACAGATTTTGTTAAAGCGCTTTTAATGTTAAGATAAAATTGAAACTCATACATTAAAACATTTAATCAAGTGCTTCTACCAATGAAGTTAAAAAAGGGCCTCATTTGGGCATGAAGTTGAATATGGAATCTTTTTCATTTCTGCCTTTTATTCTAAAGAATGAGCTCTATAACTCAACATATTTATACAAACTATAATTGCATGATAATAATACATCCAACTGTAAAAGAATCAACGTAGAAAAACAAAATTAATATATCTCATTTGCGAATTGAGCTGAATTATGCTTCAGGATTAAAGTTACCCGCATTAGTTTGTAATATTGGTTAAATTCATGGTTTTAGTCGCATTAAATAATATAAAATATTTTTAAAAATGCATTAGTTATTAAATTTTCAACAGTCTAAAAAGCTAATATTAAGGGCGAATAATATGTTTGTCATTGATGTCTGATTAAAAAAATATAATATTATAAACATATTTGATATTGAACATTCTTAGAAAAAACGCATATATGTACTCAGAAAAAAATTACAAGAAAGGAAGTTCAGATAACGCACTAAAAAAAGGATGAAAACAATTAGAATTTCACTTTGAAATAAACAGGCTTAAGGACTTTACTCAAACGTTTCACATAAGGTAAAATAGGCATAAAATATTTTTTAAACTGTTTAAAAAGCAAGAAGCAATTTCTTTTCATATAATTTCATAATTAAAAAGTTTAGTTTAGTTACATTAAAGTCCCACTTAAAAGAACACTTTGACTATTTGGGGACAGACATCGTAAGTTTGATCCGCGGTCAGATGACGAGGACCACACTTGAACTGGCACCCACCTCTCCATACTACAAACATCAGTTATCATTAAAAAGATAATTTTAGAAATTTATGACTTAAAAGTTATCAAATTAAATCGTATAAATTTTTCCATCAATTAAATCGTTTATATTTGTTCCATAACATTCCGCTTTTTTTTAAACACGTGCCGAACATCACACTTTTCTCGGTTTAATTTGCAATAAGAGTTAATATAGTTATTGAGTTTGAGTTTTTGTCAAATCTATTAATGTAAAATTATGCATACGTTTCATAACTTTAAAATTAAATTCACATTTTCCCCAGTCTGTATATTTCCAGGTAGCAGTGCAGATTAAAATCTACTAAGGTATATGCTCTTTTTTGTACGAAACAACCTTTTTCAATTCTGTTTAAAATTATTATAATATGTCATAAAGATATTTTAAATATCTTTTGAACAATTTTCAATGAACTATAACCTATTCTTTAGTATTCTAAGAACATTTGCTCTGAGAGTAATTATACTTTAAGGGTCGTTTTGGACTAATTACCTCGTTTTGCGCCAGTTGCTTTGAGACCCGGACACTCTTGAATTCAAATGATTAATTACCATTAAATGGATTCTAAGGAGGGTTCTGGCTGAAATAACTCTTCCAAACAAACAGTATTTTTCAAAATGAGATGATATCAGGAAAAAGAAACTTTCGCGGTTATATGATTCATATAAACTGACAAATAGATTCAAAGAAATGAACTATGTCAAAGGTGGTGTTTATAAATAAAATCTTTAAATGAAAAAATACTGCATTTTTTGATCCAACGAGTGCAATTTGGTTGCAAACTATAAGCATTTAGTTGCTTTATATATATTTTGAGTAACGTTACAAGAGTTACTTTATTGTTCTTTTAGAATAATATCCAGTATAAAAACTTTATGAGGGCTACTCGAATTCATGCAAAGATGGATGACAAATTTTCTTAAGTATCTATGCTATCAATTATTTATAAATGGGAAAGTAATTTTATTTACAAGATCTCCATAAATTAATCACGGCAGGTACATGAAAATAATTTTGAACCATTTTTGTTGTAATAAATGTTCCTATCTCTTCTAGAACAGTTCTAAACTACTCTGTTAATGTGACAAATCGTATGCAGTGGAACTTCAAATTAGTGCCGATTTGGTTTTGGTTTGGTTTTATGTAGTTTATTGTCACAAGAGCCATGTTTGAGTAAACTGCGCCAAACAAAATCAAATTAGTGTCGAGGTCACACTATATACGTCATTGGGTTTTCGTCGTCTTCTTTCAATGTTCTTATACTTTTGAAGACAGTCTATTTTTCAGTCTATAATATATTAATGTCCTGTTTGGTTTAAAGCAACACGAAGGATATTTCGGTACGGACTTATTAATTTTAAACCATAGTCAGATGATGAAGACGACATCTGAGCTGGCATCTACCTCTCCAAACTTTCAAATCCCAGCAGTTGAAGGACGTTTGGTCCTAATGGATTTAGTGTACTGCAGACCTTACATGATGATTCTTTGTTGGAAGCGTTTCTTGGACCTTAAATCTCCAAATTTCGAAACCGTGACTCGACCACCAGGCCACCATGGCCCTCTAATATTCGGTGCAGAAATTACTCCATGGCAACTGGGAGTTAAAAAGGGGGGATGAAAAATTCTCAAAACTAGTTATGCAATCAGTTATTAGTTATCATCGTAAATACCTTGTTAATTTCAAAGCAGTCTTATGTAATCGTGGCTTGCGCATAGAGATTGTTTTTAACTCTTCATGTAATATAAAGTGTTCCGAAATTTCTTACCTCTTCCATAATGTATTTTAAATGTCCACTTTATTTGATGAATCATGTGCAGCAATTTCTGAAATTAGTATTAGGGTCACGCCATTGGTTGTGTGCGATGCTGTTGTAATTTTTAAACAGACACTATTCAATATACCTATCATGATTTGTTCAATCTTCACCGCGATCTTGATACAGGAAGTGCAAAGTGTCTATTGTAGATGAGCCAATTTTCAAACAACCGAGTTGTTTTTTTTTCGCTTTATTCATGCCTGAATTAAAAAGTCGGGTAAAGCATATGGACATGAAAGCAAGAGTGGCGCAATTATCGAATGCGATGACTTTGCAATACCTAGACTGTCTGCTTTCTCTATGACTGCCTTGTGTCTCTGGATCTCATACTTTAGTACACAATAATCACCTAATAAACTACCTGATACCAACTCATAATTATAATCAAAATCATAAGAAGTATTAAGGCATTTTAATCGCGATATTGAACGTTTCCTATCTTATCATGCACAAATTCTAGTTTCGAATGTGTTTCGAAATTTAGAATAGAAAATCGATTGAGTTTGTAAAACGTGACTCTACAATCTAGACATAAAAATTCTATGGCATAATATGGATGATATAAGAATATGTTGATATGAGAGACAAATAATGATTGAAAACTCGTTTGCCAATACTTTGCAACCGTTTAAGAATCAGAAAATTTGTTAGATTTATTTTCCCATTTCGATCCCATATAGGCAATTCTTGTTAAGTTGGGTAAAATGAAAAGTATCTAGTAGTTATTTAAATAGTTTATAAAATGCATGAGAAATGAGAGAATGACACTATGAGTGTTTTTTGCGATTTTCCAAAATTTTCAAGTTTGGTTTTTTTTCTTAATTTGTCAGTAAACACATATTAATCCCGTGTGTTTGTATTTTGCACTTACAAATTTCATTTTAGTAACACAAACTTCTGGCACTTTAGGGGCAAGAAGCCTCTATCCCAGACGGACGCAAGGGATGGAGCGTATACGAAATTAATAGTCAGGGTTGGGGTGGTGGGTTTGTGGCTAATCCAAACTTTCAGAAGAAATCGCGGAAAATAATGTTTAAGTACTAACGTCCTCGTTTTTCTAGATTTTTAGATTATTGATTCACTCATAATACAAGCACAATCTTCCTCTGAAAAATTATTTTTTTCCATAATAAGCCTTAACAAAGCCTTTCCATGATAAATAGGAAAATTCAAAAAATGTATCCTAAAAGTACTGGAAATACGATACAACTGATTATAAAATCCGGAAAGATTACAGCTACATAATAATAACAACAAAAAAGGAAAATAATGATTACTTCAAGTGAAATGATGCACAAACCAGCTTTATTTATATGACTCTTACCACCACCTAGCCCTTGCAACAGCTGATGAGTAAAATACCAAACTCAGGAGGAATATAAGCAAACTGGGAGCCAGGAGGCTAAAACTATATTTATTGCAAATGTAATGGACACATGGAGCCATCTAGTGGCGTTTAAAAATTTTTCCAGTTTAAAATGCGCGTATGCATCACAGTATCATGAGTCTTATTTCTAGAAATGTGGTACATATAGTTGTGAGATCTTATCATATATCCATCGAAGGTGATAGATATATGATACTCCAGTAGCGAAAGGGACTCTGAAGAGAAAAATAAATAATGAATTTAATGAAACTTATTAATTTTTAGGAAAGGAAATTATTTTTGCTCTTTCTGATTATTATTCGAATTTAATGTATTTGATTTTTAAAAACTATAACCGATTTCAATCTTTCAGTTATGGATGAATATTTAATGCTAATTACGTTAAATTTTCCTCTTCATTTAAGAAACTGATCCTAAGATAGTAAAACTTTTTTTATAAATGAGACGAAAAAACTTTGTGAATGAGACGATAAATCTCTTGTTTTAGGAAGGAGATGAAAAAACTTTTTTTGAAGGAGACGAAAAACCTTTTTTGAAGGAGGCGCAAAACTTTATGAAGGAGGTGCAAAAACTTTATGAAGGAGGCTGAAAAACTTTTTTTACGAAGGATAAGAAAAAGAATTATTTTGCAAAATTCATAGATTTATTAACTTGTATCTGCTTATTGAAAACATACAAAATAACAAGAATACTTCTAAAATAAAATCAAACGGTAAAACTTGAAAAGAAAATTTCTTTATCATTAATTCAATGAAATTTTTTTTAGAACATTAACAAATTAAGAGTTTCATTAAAAAATATTGCTTTATATTTATGTAGTATATTGAAAATTTCCAAAATAAAAAGAATATATATGAAAGAAAATAAATCTTTCATAAACTTACATAGATTATATTTTTATATATTTGGGGCGTATTCCTAGACAAGTGGTAGTATTTTTTTTGATGGAATATTCAAAAAGTCTAAAAATATAAAGTACCTACCCTAAAGTATCAACCTAAATTGAAAGTATCTGCCCTAATTTTGCTTCTTATGAAAGCAGGAATTGATTTACTTTGTCGCTATGAACAATTAATATAAAACGGACAATTTTATATTATTTAAAACAAAAAATTTAAATCAATGCGTTAGTTATTACTAATGGAATTCTTAGAATAAAAACTAATTTTCTTACTGAAAAATTGATTTATTAAGGCAGAAAATATTGCATTACATTTCAATGGCATTAACTACTATATAATTTTTAAAGAATACTTACAAATCGGAGTATTCAAATCAGAAACTATTTGCAACAATTTTACTGGTTAAAATGCATACTTTTGAAAGCTTGTAAAGTTGCTCGGTGATCTGTATTAAATGTTATTGGGTGTCACATTAGTGATCCAAGAGCTTGGTTACACACTTGGCAACCATTTGGCTACTTTGGTGAAAAAAAATTATAATTATCGAGTATTTTCACGATCCATCCAATAGGAACCGATATACTACCAGGTAAGCCCAAATTAGTCCAGATGCTTCTAGACCTGCCTCCCGGGAACTATAAATGGATGGCATTCTCAAGCTGGGGAAGTCTTGAATCGAGTCACGTGTGGACTACTGACTTCTGTAGAGTGCTGCTGTGCTCTCCTGTGTATCGTCTCGGCTGTACATATTTATCTTCTTTGTGCTGTGCTGTGCTGTTCTGCCCTGTCCTCGTGTAAATAAACGTCGTTGCTTTTCTACTGAAAATTCATTATTATTACCACACCATACACCCACTGTACAAACGAACCCGACAACAGTTAGGAAATCAGTAACAATATTCAAGTTTGAAGAAATATTATTTTCCGATCATTGTTAATTCAAAACACAGTTTTATAAAAGATATTCAACTGCAAAACAAAACTGTTTCTCATTATTTTTAATGGCTGAATGATTACCTCTAATTGTTTTTCTTATCTTTCAAAAACATTGAACGACACAATTGGAGATGAACAATTTTGTAACATTATAATGATGTTGCTGATTGCAACATGATATCGAACAATATTGCGCAGAGATGCGAGGCCTGTTATTTTACCTGGATACGAGAAATGACGAAAATTGTACCAAAAGGAAACAAGTTTGATGGCGTAACTTCTGTTGCTCACTTAAATGAGAGTTATTTAATTACTGTAAAATCCTTGTATTTATTTCTTGAAAATGTCTTATCTCGAGAATTTATTCTTTTTATTGTTTTGATTTTGTTACTCTTTTGATTGTCTGTGAACAATATTTAAGGAGTAAAAATCTTTGTCAACATTTTTTATATACCTTGTGTGAAGTCAAAATTAAAAAGTAACGAATTTTTTGCATTATTTTTACATTTAAAAATTATAGAGCTTAGGAATATTTTGTTGCAATTAATCTGAAATACCTGAAACAACTGGATTCTTGCAACCGTTTTTGCTGATAATCATATCTTCTCAATGTAAGAAAAAATTATGTTTGCACCATCATCATTCATAGGAAATAGAACTTTTATACACAATAATTGAACATTGTAATTCATACTATTGTATTCATTCTTTCGAAATCTGTAGACTGCAAGAAACATTTGAAATACTTAAGGTATCCGACTACGTTCAAAGGAATTTTTTTAGAAATTATTTATGGTTTTTAGATGCATTGTCAGTAATAAATATTATAAATACAAAAACAATTGTTTGTAAATATAATATATTTTGAGAAATGGGATTTTTTTTGTTGTAATTTTTAGTAAAATTGAACCAAAACGGTTTGCACTTTACACAAAATGGTAAAGCAGCAAGCCTGTGCGCAAGTCACAGAATATGAAGATGAATGAAATGAATCAAAATCTAAGAAACATCTTGAGATGCAACGAAGTTATGGGTAAAAACATGCGTATTATGCATTTTTACCATAAATTTACAATTTACTTTTTCTAGAAACATCTATAAATGAAAATGTATGTCACCAACTTTTGGTACATTTCATTGACCATATTATTTAAAACACACATTGAAATTTTTATCTAAATACCTCCATCAGCTTTTAAGATATCATATTAACGGTGGAGAATTCTTATGAAAATTAAACTTTTGAGAAAATTGAAGTCAAAGGCAAATTTTAATTGAAAAATGTGTGACCCTGGATGATAGGTCAGGCCTTCCTTTCCTTAGAAAAGATAAACTGTTTTGGGAAGAGAAAAGGTTAAACTACAAGAAAAAAAAGAATTTTTAAAAATTCGTCAATGTTGTTGATTCGTCAATGTTTTTAACGAAGTCGGCTACCTTAATTCATATGTCTTTCTGAATGCATTTGAATAGGGGGATTAATAGTGAAGATTATTCTGTATATATTGGCATTATATAGGCTATTCTGTTTGACTTACAGCTGCCATTTATACAAGATGAAGAATAATTTTGAAATTTTAATTAGAATTTAATTATTTAAAAAATAACAAGAAATTTTGATGTTTTTCCTATAATAACTTTCAAATAATTATTACATTAAACTGATACTTACACCTTTTCAAAATATTATCCTCTTAATAATTTTAATCAGCATTTGGGTAAATTGTTTAATTTTGGAGATTTTTAGAAACGTATTTACAAACGCTGATAAAGTTTCAAAAGTTGCACTTGTGGCCTAAAATTCAAAGTATTTCCATTGTTTTAAGTATTTAATTATGCATTTCTCTCACTATGAAAACTAAAGAAAAATTATTCTGTTTAGTGCATCTTATAAATGTAAACAGAATTCTTATACATAAAAATTTATTTTGTGTATCTCAAAAATGACTCAAACTATTTGGAACAATTTTTATATTTAAATAAAGTTTTGATTTTTCAATTTATCTACATAGGCTTCTTTTCTGAAAAAAAAAACACGATTTCATGCGAAAAACACATATTTTACATCTAAATATTGCCATGTGGGTGGGTATACATAAAAATATCAAAGAAGGAGTATTGATTAGGGCATACAATTGAATTTAATTTCGCTTATAAATTTTAAACGAACCATAGGATGGAATCTTATTTAGAATTTCACAAAGGAAAAATAAACTTGTTGAGTCAAGTTTGGTCTGCAAGGTATTTAATAGATTATTAGACTAATAAAAAAATAAAGTTTGAAGTGCCTCGATATTTATAAGATAGATGACCTGGATAGTAACGCTTTTAATATTTCTGTAATGTCGTAGACAGGTCTATTTGAAAATTTCGTGCATCCAAGAAATGGAACATATGCAACTGAGTTAAAATAACAAAACTTTAAAGTCTGATAATTTAAATTAATAAAATTACGAAGGAGAAATTTAGTTAAAAATAACCCATAACCGCAGCAAAACCAACATGTTGCCAAATATGATTAATTTATATAAATATAAATGCATGTTTATCTGTATGACCCTTATGTGCTGCTGAACTGTTCATCCGATTACGATGAAACTTTGAATACTTATTATTTGCACTTAATAAAACAGAATTAATATTATTTACCCTTATCCTTTACGTATCCCTTAATACGAATGAATATATTCATTTCCGATACGAAAATACATATTATTCTGTCAATCATTCCTAATTAAACCAAGACAGTTATTTTAAATTTCAAACGATATTTCTAAAATTATTTCTTCTACGGCAGCAATGCGCCGGGTAGCAGCTAGTATTTTATAAGGTTTCAACCTTCAATTCAGTTACAAATGAAATAATTAACTGTTGATTTTAAAATCAGAAAGGGAATATTTTAGCAATTCCAAAACGATAAAAAAGTATAAATAACAAATAATTATGTCTTTTATCGACGATTAAAGCAAATATTTTTTCACTCATTTATGAAAAAAACACGTAAAATAATTAGACGACTGATTTCTGATGAGAAACAGGGCCATGCTTCATGGCATATAAATCTTCCTTGTCACTCTAATCACGTATGCCCTATAAAACGGTCCTCACTCTATTGATGAAGAGATAAAATAACGATGATGACAAGAGGACGCGATTCGTTAGAGCGAAATAAAATCATCGCTTTAATGAGCCTCTTCATGATTTACTGTTTCATTAAGCTGGAAGCTTTTTTCGATAGTTTTTTTTTTTTAATAATCCATGCTCATCGTTAATTTTAGAGGTGATTTTTTTTTGTAATCCATAGTTTCCAAAGAGGTTTTAAAAAGGCTTCTTTTCAATTTCGTTGAAATGTCTCAAATTCTTGATGCAGATGAATGGCAATTGAAATATGTGGTGGAATTTCATCACTTTCATTTTTTTTTTCATTTAAGAAACTTGAGTTCACTTTAAAAAAAAAACTATTTGTAGAGAAGATTCTATGACAGCCCTTGAAATGATAATATTTAAAATATCTCGTTGGAAATATTTTAAGTATTTATATAAAAAGTACCTCAGGATGTTTTGTTCTGTAAAGAAAGTAACAAAATAACTAACTGCTTAAAATACACCTCTCAATCCCATCGAAAATTGTAAGCTATGCACTTTATTCAAAAGCTAAAGCGTTTTAAAAACACTATGAGCATATGAATTTACAAGGACATTTTCTAAAGGATGTTTATACATCATTTTTATTTTTATTGATATTTTTTTATCACTTGATATTTCGTATTTCTATTGATTGATTTTTGTATTTGATTATATTTTTTGTGTTTGAGAATTCTGAATTTTTGACATTTGTGTTACCTGAGGAACACACTAATTGAACATTTCGGAATACCGAACACATCAGGAGAAGAATGCAAACGGTAAAAATATAAAAGTTCATAAAACTCTTTTCTATATATGCAACAAATAAATAAAAGTTAATAGAAATAAAGCTATTTTTAAATATATAGGATCAAAAAAATCAATTCGTTAAATTTAAAAAAAATTAAAAACTCATGATTATGACTAATATTGATAGCAATATTTTCGTCATTATCTTATGCTTTTGAGATTTTGATGGCAATAGTTTTTTCTACATTAAAAATATTTGGTGTATTTTAAGAAAGTAATCTTACTAATGAAATATGCCTATTCATACAGTTAGACTAAACTTGTTTATATTTTACATTCCTTATTAAATTATATACATTAATATGAATATGAAATTCAACTAAATCAAACTGACAAAGATAATTTTTATTTCATTTATTTTATTCAAGAAAAAATTATATTTGACACTTGCTTCCATTTTTTGTCTTTTTTTAATTACTTGCATATATAGTATTGAAAAAGGTCAGTAATCGTCAAAAAATTCGAACTCTTGCTTTTGATGAATCTCCTAGTTTTAGATATTTCCGATTACGAAGAAGGAGTTTTTGGAAAATATGAGTCTGTTTATGATAGTGATAACCCAAAACTTTTTGGATTAGGAGGATAAATCTAATATTTGCCCAAAATTTGTATATTTCCTTCAATTTATATACTAAATCCGTTTAGAAGAAAGTCTGTTCAGAGGCTTTAATATAAATTAATATAACACCAAAACTTGGAGAACTAGAATAAAATTAAATACAAATATATAACCTCTATAATGTAAACACCTATCAAAAATTTCGTTGCATTAAAAAAGAAACAGATCATCTATCCTAATGTATTTTCAAAAACATAACTGGGTAACCCAAAAACGCACGGATTAAATTATAACAAATTTCATATGGGATCCTTTTTCTATAAGTGTAATTTTGTGTCCGTTTTGGTTACAATCGATTAAAGAAATATATGTTCTATAGCAAAAATTGGATGTTGGAATACTATTAGCAGTATACGAGAGATAAATAGCCAAAACTCAAAGGTAGCACTCTATAATGTAGAACATATCAAAAGCTTCGATGCATTCAAAAGTAAACAGATCGTCTAACGTATTGTATTTTTAGAAACAAATAGGATAACTCAAAAACACACTAATTATATCAAATGATATGAGATTTGGTTACTATAAGTATAATTTTGAGTCCAGTTTCGGCTACAATCGATTAAAAAAATAAGTATTTATAGAAAATTTGATTTTTGGATAATATTTTGAATACTATAACAGATCGATCGCCAAAACTCTAGTCAAGGATAGCGCGCTATAATGCACGCTGACACCTATCAAAGTTTCGGTGGGTTCAAATAGGAACAGATCGCTTGACGTACTGTTCTTGCAAAAACATAAATGGGGTATTTCAAAAATACACATTTAATTATATCGAATTTCATATGGGATCTGGTTGCTATAAGTGTAATTTTGTGTCCAGTTTAGTTCAAAACTAATAAAAAAATAGGTGACTATCACAGTAATTTGATTTTTGATTACTATTAGCTAAGATCAATCGCCAAAACTCTAGACAAGGATATCGCGCTTAATTCAGGATTAATGCTAAATTCACGCCAATGTAAATATTTTAACTATTAAATGTCAATTTCTTGCAAGGTTGAAATGATAGGTGGTATAATCTCTTTATCACGAAAAGTAATGCAACACCATGATAATGAAAAGCAAGATGTAAATGTATACGAGGAATTTTGAGGAAGACCACTCCCACTGATTTTTAATTTAATAAAAAAAATATGATATGTTCATTCTAAACTAATAAAAATTCAAAATAAAATCATTATGTAGATTCTATACAATTCTCATTTTTTTTTACTGCAGCATGTATAAAAAAAATACATTTCCTCCTCGAAAAAATCAAATTAAATTAAATTAAATTAAAGATTTCTTATGAGATAGATCCGATGAAACATGGCAAAGTTCCGTTGCATATAAATCTTCTTCAACATTCTAATCACGTATGCAGAGTAAAACGGTTCTCACATTATCGATGAAGCGATAAAATGGAGATGATGACGACGAGGGGATGTGATTCGTGAGAGCAAAATAAAGTCATCGACTTAATGAGCCTCTTCATGATTTACTGTTTCATTAAGCTGGGAGCTCTTTTTTTTTTGCTCAAATTTTTTTATTAATTCCTGTTTATAGCTAACTTTGAAGGTCAGTTTTGCAGTTTCTCTGTGCCAAGGCTATTTGAAATGTTAGCAGTTTCGCTTTATTGACATTTCAAATAGCCGGTGTAAATAAATCAAAATTAATATTCCGCTTCGAATTTTATTAATGTAATGAGTGGAAGTGACAGAAATTATGTTTGTGTTTGAAAGATATTTCTAAGATAGAAAATGAAATAATATTTCTAAATTTGTTCTCTTAAATAAATTTTTGAGTTAGTTTTGCAAATAATGTGATATCATGTAAGGAGATTTATATTTCCAAAAAAGAGGTTTTAAGTATATTATTAGATGAAATTGCTTCCCTGTTAACAAATAGTCTTATTGATTTATAACGATATAAGAAAGATAAAAAATATCAAAATATACCGGCCAACATTTGTTGTTTTGTTCCCTTTCGTGCTGATTGCCCAATACAATTTCTTGATTACATGGATTAGAGTCATACGTACACGATTACAGTTCAATGCTACTGAGATACGTTCATATATATTCCTGGGCCAAGGATATTTGAAATGTTAGTAGTTTTTCTTTATTGATATTTCAAATAGCCTGTATAAATAAATCAAAATTAATAGGCCACTTCGAATTTTATTAATGTTATGAGTAAAGTGACTGAAATTATGTTTGATCTTGAACAATATTTCTAAGATAGAAAATGAAATGATACTTCTAAATTTGTATTAATTTTTGAGTTACGTTTGCAAATAATGTCAGATCATGCTTGATTGATATTTCCAAAGAGAGGTAAAGTATGCTATTAGTTAAAATTATAATCTTGATAACAAATAGTGATATCGATTTATAACGAAACAAAAAAGATAAAAAATTTCAAAGTATAAAGACAGACATTTGATGTTTTGTTGTCTTTCGGGCTAATTGCCTATACAAAATATTGCTCACATGGATTAGAGTCGTACGCAGATGACTATTGTTTGCAGCTACTGAAATGCATTCACATATATCAATATTTTGACATAAAGGCAATTTGAAATGGTAGCAGTTTTGCTTTATTCGCATGTACAAATAGCTGGTGTAAATAAATCGAAATGAATATGGAGCTCCGAATTTTATTAATATAATGAATGGAGTGGCAGAAATTCTGTTTGGTTTTTAACAATATTTCTAAGATAGAAAATGAAATGATACTTCTGCATGTCATCTCTTATGTTAATTTTTGAGTTATGTTTGCAAATAATGTGAAATCATGTTTAAGAAATTTATATCTCCAAATAAGAGATTTAAAGTATAGTATCAGTTAAAATTGTTTCCCTTTTAAAAAATAGTCATTCGATTTATAAAGAAACATCAACGACAAAAAAATATCAAAGTATACAGGTCAATATTTGACATTTTGTTTTCTTTCATGCTAATTGTGTTATATAATATCTTGATCACATGTATTAGAGTCACACGTACATGATTATTGTGCACAGTTACATGCGTTCATATATATCTCTGGCCCAAGGATATTTGAAATGTTATCAGTTTTGCTTTATTGATATTCCAAATAGTTGCTGTAAATATATCAGAATTAATCTGCCCCCCCCTTAGAGCTGTATTAATACAATGAATGAAGTGACATAAATTATGTTTGGCTTTGAACGATATTTCTAAGATAGAAATGGAAATGATACTTCTACATTTGGATTCTTCCAATAATTTTTGAATTAAATTTGCAAATAATGTCATAGATCGGTTTGAAATATTTAAATTATGGAATTAGTTAAATTTTTTCTAATACATAGTGATTGATAAAAAAATATAAGATCAAAAATAATATTAAACCTTAGATCTCCGAATAGTAATTCGATGCATAAATATTTGCCAAATAGGATGACTTGCTGATTGCTCTGATAAATTAATATATGTGAATTGTTTAAGTTGAATTTTCGGAAAATTAATCTGCATATTTTTATCTCTCTAAGTATTTCTTCTAGTCAAAATTTAAGAAAATGATGCACTACCTTGAATGGAGCATGAGAAGAGACATCGGAGTTCTAAAAGTTAAAATATACAGTGCGACATTTAACATTTTGTTCCCAATTGTTCTACAGTTAATCTTGACCACATTTATAACACCTATGTGTTCAGGATACATGTTCTTACTGCTACTGAGATGCATTCATAGTCACCACTTTCATAATTACTACTTGCGTTTTCATTTCTTTAGGATATGTCTAATTATAAAACCTCTTCTGTGCAACAAATAGATAGTACATATTACCCTTCTCATAGTAATAATATAGATTACCGTTCGGGTACTCTTTGAATTTTCGAGCATAATTGAAATCAGTAATTATAACAGTCAAATTATTTCATGCATAATAACCTTTGTACGACTTGGTTACATATACACCTTCCATGCAATAATCCATCTCCAAACAGTGAAATGCATTTGCAGCCTTGGGAAGTTCTTTCTTTGGCCACATGCATGTTTAGCAGGTTGATAATTATATTTTCTGCAATAATCTTTCTTGTCTTAATTTCAACATGGTACATTGATTGATTTCAATACTTTACATGAAATAAATGAGGCTCGCCTATTGTAATTACTTGTTAAAACAACCATCATTCGGTAAACAATCCATCATCCACCAGGATTTGATTCATTTCATCATGATGAGCATTTAGTACGCACATTACTAAAATTTTAGTCTATTGTATTGTAGTCATTTTTTTTAATCTTCTTATTGTTAATTACAAGAAAGTTTTAAGCATTTCAGTATTACATACATAATTATTTTGTAAATATTAATATTGTAATAAATAATATCATGACAAAAATAATCATTTTAATACTATTTCAGTAAAACATTCAAGAGGAATAAGATCAATCTTAATAAGGTCTTAGGAAATGAGCTATTAGATTCATTAGTTTTTAAAAGTTAAAGATAAGCTCTTTGCTCATAAAAGTTAGGGATACTTAATAAATATAAAGCGATAATAAAGAAATTTGTGCTTTTTTGTCAAGATTGAACTTAGATTTTACAACTTATATTTTTTATTGATCTTTTTTAATCATACGCTAACATAAATGAAAATCATTTTTTATAAACTTTTCATTTTTCTTTTGAAAGCATAACATAATGTTCTGAAAAACGGTTTTCTGAAATTACGGAAATGTTTGTTAACCATTTTGAAGGAATAATGTAATTTTAACAACTGAAAAGAATTAATAATAAAATATTATCATTAATTATTTTTCAATTCTAATATATCGACACTTAATGTTCTTTCAATATGTCGTCAAATTGATTTAGCTGAAGCCTAGAATTTTAATTGCCTTCTTCAACATAAACCGAAATGCCTGAATTATTTATTAATCAAAATGAACAAAAAGTCAAATGTGTATGTTTTAATTTAAATTAATTTCAATTTAAACCAAAATGACTTTTAATTAGTCTTAAGGTAAATAAAAATCAAACTGAACCGAATCGTTTTAATTATAAATTAATCAAAATAATCAACAAACCAAATGGGTTTTTATATTAATGTAAATCGATTTCAATTTAAAATGAGCTCATTTTATTAATAAACATTAATGTAAATATTAAACCGAAATAACTTTATTAATTAATCAAAATTAACAAATCAAATGACTTTACATCTCAATGTATAACAATTTATTTTCTTAAAATTATCTATTTTGATAAAGGTTTCAACATTTTATTCACAGACGGAAATGATTTTTCAAAAAGTTCATTCATTTTCTGATTTGATACTGAATTTCTGCAACTCTCGCAGTGTACAATTTAGGCAAAACTTTTATCGAAATCAAAATTCTGAGGTGATTGGAAATCATACGCCACATAATCTATTTTACGACAAAACAATTTCTATAAATATTTAATTTGCACATTCTACGCTTTTATTTAAGTCGTCAAGTCTTATCGGGATAAGTTACCATCTTACATAATAATAGTTTCTGGGTTTGTTGTTTTATTCTAGTATTGCGATTTTTCATATGAGGCAATATGCTTCCAGTACAGCAAATATTGTAAATCTCTTAACAAATTTCATAAAAATAAGGAAGTTTCTGTTAAGAATTCTGAAATGATTTTCCCAATAATAGCAATTTATACATAAGGCGAATTTGATTGAGTAGGAGCACAATGTACCATACTCCTACCTATTCCATTCTAATGAAAGATACAGCTCCTATACCGTTCTAACAAATGCCTTCAGAAAGAACGCAGTTCGTTCCTTTCATACTAAATTAGTTTACTACTTCGAATCTCAAACTTGTTAATGAATAATTGGATTATCGAAACTAGGACTGGCCGCTTTGCTTGACAGCCAGTTATTTCCCGATTATCTTTCGAGATTGTCTGTTCGGTTATGATGCATTCTGGGATGGATTGCAACCATTGGAAAATTCCGCGACAAAACGCTGCTCAATTTCACGCTGAGTGAGTAAACGGTTCTGTTTCTGACAGCTAGAGATAAAGTTATTGGAGCCGCGGTGAATCTGGATCAAAATCTAAGTCTTTAAAATATAGTCCCTGAGTAACTTTTATTAGTTTTGCCAAAGACAGTTTTGTTATTGAAACTCTGCTGAAATCTGGCCAAATTAAATCAGATTTTACTCATATATTTACAAATTTCACTATTTTATAATAATCCTTAATTCAAGGAACCGTGAAACAAAATATTAGTTACATCAAAGCACAAGTTTAAGTATCATATAACTGTAAAAATTATTTCAGTTTATGATTTTATTAAAAAAAACAGTCACTTTTAACGACTAGCTGCTTTTCCAGGAGATATATTCTCTAAATTTCAATGACAAATTAATGTCCCTGAGTTCTTGAATAGATTTTTCAGTAAAATATTTATCAGCTTTAATTTTTTATACTTATATTCCCCTCTGTAATATTATAATTACTGTATTCAGAACATTCTAGTATAAAATTTTCTAATTTTATGTCATCTCCAATAAGATTTAATTCTTTCACCGTCCACTCCTATTCGCAAAAATTAGTTCAACTGTTTTTTTTTTCTTTCTCTCTTTTCACATTAGAACCAATAAAAATTCAAACAAGTGGGCATTTATAAAGTATCATATAACTGCAAAACTGTAAAAATTATTTCATTTTATGATTTTATTAAAAAAACAGTCACTTTTAACAACTAGCTGCTTTTCCAGGACATATATTCTCTAAATTTCAATCAAAAATTTATGTCCCTTAGTCCTTGAATAGATTTTTCAGCAAAATATTTATCAGCTTTAATTTTTTATACTTATATTCCCCTTTGTAATATTATAATTACTGTATTCAGAACATTCTAGTATAAAATTTTCTAATTTTATGTCATCTCCAATAAGATTTAATCCTTTCACCGTCCACTCCTATTCGCAAAAATTAGTTCAACTGTTTTTTTTTTCTCTTTTCACATTAGAACCAATAAAATTCAAACAAGTGGGCATTTATAAAGCGTTTTAAACGTTTAAATGTTTTAAAATTTAGAAGAACTCTTAAAACGCGTTAAGGCGGCCTTTAAAAAACTTCACTTGAACACGCTAAATGCTTTAAGAAAGCCGAAGTGGTTGAATTTCAATTGGAACAAAAACCTTCAATAGGTAGGAAAATTTTTTCTAAACCTAAATACATTTTTTGACAATACGAAATTGCGATTCCAATGATATTTGCAAATTACATAATGCAAATTCACGTTAGCATGTTAGTTTTATGCAATTAAGTTTAACCGAGTAACAAAACATTGAGTATAATTCACATTGGGTATTGGGTATAATAATCAATCATGAGTAAAGTCTTGGTTTATTTATTTATTTTTTTCAAGAAGTTTTAATTAAGAAAGTGATTTTATTTTCTTTAAAATTTTGCTCTCAAGTATATTAAATGAAATAATTACTCGCAAAGTAGTGAATCTGTATAAAAATGTAACATTCATAATTAATCAGGCTATTTATTAATTAAAACTAAATACAATTGATTCATTTAGACCATATTTATTAGATATATGTGACAAAATTTTAGAAATCAACTGATAGAACCTGTATATTTAACAATGTTTGCTTTAAATAAAGCTGGAGTTTTGAATTAATAATGTAACTCTTTAAAATGACTGAAAAAAGTTCGCACAATCATTTACTTTAGAAAATATCATCTCATTTATTCCATTTAGAATAAACATGCATTAAATATTGTACTTTCCATCGTTAAATTAGCTGCAATTGCTAATCTTTCAATTTCAGTTTATGTCAAAGTGATGGCAACGCGCTGTTAAAAGCTAATTTTTGCCAATCAATCAAAAATGTATTGCTTTGTCCGAAATAAATTTTGGTAAATATAATTAAGAGTATTTTTTAAGTTCGTTAGAAGTAGAAACAAAATATAGGTAAATAGTGCCATTGTAACGATTATTTAGTGTTAGTGATGTAAATTCTGTAAAAGTTTCGGAGGTTATCGTGGAAAAAGCCTGAAATGTGCTTAATTAAAAAAAATCCATCTGAAGTGTGCACTCCTATCTTTTAAAAGATTATTACGAATATTCATTTCTGTGTAGTGAGTGTATGGTGTAATAAGTCAATCAGCAATCCTTAGAAGATAAACAACGACAACGTTTATTGACACGAAGGCAGGAAAGACGGCAAATATGTTCAATGAAGACGAATACACAGCAGCACTTTACAACAGTAGCCCACAAGTAGAAATATTGTTGTAACAACGCCGTCCACAGCTCAGAAAGCGGTCAGACAAGATTCTGCATGAGAGCAGATTCTCGGATCTTGGCTCCACGATTTTTCAGACGGTTGAACTTTTCTCCTTTAGCTGCCGACTCACTACTTCAATTTGAGACTTCCTTCGCATTCCATGAGGCGACAGGATACGGCACACATCGATTCAGCACATAGTTACTGTTCACCAATATCCAATTCAGGACTCCTCGCAGCTCGTGAGTGCAGGTCTTTTATAGCTCCCGGGAGACGGCTCCCCTCTTCAATGCCTGACGTCCCGGAAGGCTCAGTTTCAAAAAATACAACAAAATTAACTTTAGTATATATATATATATATATATATATATATATATATATATATA
>JAPMOQ010001578.1:3356841-3388132 GCA_026543055.1 Argiope trifasciata | reverse complement strand
TGAGTAATTATTCAATGAGTAATGAGAGCAATGAGTAATTATTCAATAATTCAATGAGTATCAATTAATTGAGTAATGCAAATTCATTTGAACAAATCCTTATTAATATATTATTTTAAGCAAATTATTTTAACTTATGGAATATAATTAATTGAATTAGAGAGATAAATGGGTTTATAATTCCTAGTTTTTGTGGTATTCAGAAAATTCTTTCCCTTTCATACTAATTAATGTGCAAAATACACTATGCAATGATTGCTTGGTTGGATGGCTACGTTTTGGCAAAAAATCCAAATGTGGCCAAGCTGCACCATGCAAATGGCAAACGCATGATGCAATTAAGAATAGTTCTGTAATAAGGCTTTCTGTAAGAAACTTTTCGTCGTCATTTCAAAAATAGAATTTCATTACAATCATACAATGCTTAAATTTTTGACACTTTTCATTGAACAAAAATTACTAAACTAAACAGAAATTACAAAAATTATATATATATATATATATATATATATATATATATATATATATATATATATATATATATATATATATATATAGAAAGCACCGGAGATGAAATCTAACGAAATGATTACGGAAAGAATAGGTAAATAAATAACTTTTCTTTTTTTATCGTTATTTCATCTTACTTAACTTCTGATTGTTGAAATATAAATTAAACATTTTTTATTACAATTAGTGACAAAAATCTTTTTAAATCTTATTTAGATCAATTCACATACTTGAAATTCCAAGGTTTAAAGTACTAGGTTTTGCATTTCTGATATACATTTTCAAGTCTTTAAAATTACTCCTAGAAAATGTAAACCAAAATAAAATTCTCAATAAATTAAAGTGTCTGCATCTTTCATACAAAAGCAGAGTCAAACATAATATTGAATATAATAACTAAATCACCATTTTTAAATAGTATGCAATTAAATGTCCTTTTTTAACTGTCATATTTGGTAGTAAATACATTGATGATCAATGTATTGAGTCATTATCAGTATTGAGTCAATATTGGGGTTAAATAACGAACACAACTTTCTCAAATCAAGTCAAGATTTAATCACAGGAAATATTAAACAAAAAATATCTTTAAATTACAATGAGCATGCCTATCATAAAATGAGGCTGTTAAAAATGATATTAAATAGAATAAATGAAACAGTGTCTTACATATTATGTAACTGAATGTGTTTTTATTTTCTGTGATCTCTTTTAAATATTCAGAATCATATTATCTGAATTTTAGGGTTAAGTGACCATCACAACATCCACAATTCTTTAGAGCAGCTTAAAGATACAAAGAGGAACACTGCGTTATGTGAACAATCTAAATACCATTATGGCCCAGTTATTACGAATAATTGAATCGTTTTCACTAATGACTTTAAACCATTCCAACAAGACAGCACCTGCTACTAGGTAGTCAGGAAATGTAGCCACTTAAATTCCAAGTACCGACTGAGTCCCTGAATTCTACTAAATATAATCCAATTCTAGAATTTGGGGAATATCATAGGATTCCTTCCACGAACTCACGATCCACTGCCGTGCAATTTACACGAATCTGTAGATTTGTATTTAGCCATTTGGTGCATCTAATATTCAGATTCATAGTCGAAATACATAGAATCTGGTCCTGCATGCAATGACGCTGGAATGCGATTCATGATTTGCAAGATTGTGCTGTAACACAATCAAGATTTTAAATTAATATCATAAACTTCAAGGTTTAAAGATATATGTGTTGTAATGACTTCATCTCGACCGATGAGAATGGAGTTTCAAACAAATATTTTATTTTTTCTTTGCTATATATATATATATATATATATATATATATATATATATATGCATATACATATTCATATATATATATATATTTGTGTGTGAGTGAATAATTCTGGAGATTAATCAGAATATGAAAGTAGAAAACTATAAATCTGTAACGACAAGTTTGTATAGGAAATGTGCAGTTACTATGTCTTTATATTAGTCACATCCAAATTTACATCAAAACTGATTACCAATTTTACATCATCTCATGTATAGGAAACCATTTCTAAAATATATCTTTATCAATGATAAAAGAAAACTTGCTAAGTTATGTTTCTCTATTCTTTCTTGATTCTCTATTGTGCGTTCGCAATTCTTTTAATTTTTAATTTTTTTCTTTTAGTTTTTTATTATCAGGGGAAAGGATGACTTTGTTTTCGTAAGGGGTTTCTTGATAATTGAAGGCAAAGAATAATTGAAGCTTGAAATCGCGTAGCTAATGAATAAAGCAGAAATGGCAATATTATTCAACATTTTTGAATAACTTTCTATTTTGTATCTCTTTTTTCCGGTATTATTATGCTTGCTTCTTTGACAGCAGATGTGTTTTTATAAGGTTGACATAGAACAATGGTCCCATTTCTGTTATGTTCATGGAATGATTTAAATAATTTAATTTTCATAACATGTTAAAAAACTTCTGTCACATTCAATAACAGGTTTGATGAAAGTGTTTTCGTTTTTCCCCAACAGGGCAATATCAGTTATTCATTTTTAAGTGGAAAACTTTGAAAGATTTGACTCCTTTTCAAAAATTTAATCCGTTATGAAAATGTTTTATGGTGTCATTAGAAAATAGTATTTGTGTTTACAAAAGTATTGTTTTCATAAAATTCTATGAAAATTAATATTCTTGAGAAAGTATTGATAAATAGTTTACCATTTTGAAAAACATATACACACATACATAAATATATATATATAATAGTGTGTGTGCATGTGTGTGTATGTGTGTGCGTGCATGTGTGTATATGTGTGTGTGTGTTTGTGTGTGCGTGTTTGCAACTTTTGGAAAACAATCCGCTAGTTGCAAACTTTAAAATTACAATTTATTTAAATACATATTCTGAAAGTACAACTTAGTGGGGAAAAAGGAGATTAATTTATAGTCATTTTTTCATCATTCTGAATTTTTTTATTCCTAAGCATTCTAATGGAATTCGAATAATAATTAATGTCAAACATCATCTTTGAATCATCAAAAATTATTAATTAATAGTATAGTCTCATCTTAAAAATACCCTGGAAAATACGTTTCTTCTAGTTGGAATGCATGGATTTTTTTAAAAATTAACTTGCGTCATGAATGATTCATGCATTTCAGTTTCATTTCCAAGCAATTTTATTTTTTCATTTTATATGATGAATCGACTTTACGTTTTTATGAATCATAATTTTTTAAATAATTTGCTAAAATACAATTTTTAATCTAAGAAATAGTTCATGTGTTTGATAAAACATACAAAAGACTTACTGCTGCTAGGAGCTATTTTTAATATTTGAATGCTTACATTGAAATATATGATAAAAAAGCTCCATTTTTAATGACTCGCTTTTTTGTTTTATGTTATGAAAATTTAATGAGATGGGTGATGGTAGATTTTGTTTTATGGGCAGATGGTCATGAACCCTAATAATTAAAAAAAAATACGTTAAAAATATGCATTTTATTATTAACGTTTTAAAAAGTAATTTTGAAGCCTTTCCCTTATAACAGTTACTTTTGTTATACAGTTACTTTACGAATGAACGCAATGCTTGGTTTTTTTTTGGTTCTCGAATCTTTATCTGATAGATCGATGATGACCACTTGTCAGACTCGATTTCCTTATACAAAGGTTCAAGAAAGGGATATCACATCTGTGACTTCAGTACGTGTTAGAAGTATGAATATCTAATGGCTTCCGAAATAATTTAAAACATTTCATCGCAAATCCTTAATATTAAGGATCACTTATAAAATTATTTCCTGAGAAGTGTTTTTTGGGGGGAGTTAAAGCGGAAAATGAAAAAGGAAAGCATCCCTTAAGTGAATCCAAGTCGATTCATCCTACTCATAAATGGATGGGGGAGACCGGATAGAAACAACATCCTAACAGCACCCATGGAGTCTACAGTTCCAATCCCCTAGGCACGGCGGCAGCACATGGAATCCTCCAACGACCCAGCGAACGAAACCGGGCACTAGGGACAGACCCGATCCCCTCATTAGCCCCCGTCGTACGGGTTTATTTGAAACTTCTAGTTTTTACAGTCTGCTAGAACAGTGGCATTGTTTATTTATATTAATACATAAACATAACCCAACCCATTCCGGGGGAAGATACAGTATGCTCACAATAGTTCAACCCGCCTCATAGGAGAATATTTCTTTGATAACAAAGTTCAACCCACTCTGTGAGGAGAAACAGTATGGCTACAACAGTTCGACCCATCTAAATGGGAAAATTTCTTAGAAAACAAAGCTTAATCCACTCCGTAGGGAGAAACAGCATAGTTACAATAGTTCGACCGTCCTCAAAGGAGAAAATTTCTCAGGTGACAAAGCTAAACCCACTCTGTGAGGAGAAACAGTATGGCGACAACAGTGCGACCCGCCTTAAAGGAGAAAATTTCTTATATAACGAAGCTCAACCGATTCCATAAGGAGAAACAGCATAGCTACAACAGTTATATCCACCTTCTTGGGTAAAATTTGTTAAATAACAAAGCTCAACCCTCAGTAGTGGGAAGATATGCATAACTGTAGTTGTATTTACATTCCATCAATCCACAGAGCCGGGAAGCTCCATTTGTACATGTACATGGTTAATACCACCTATCCAGAAAAATAAACATAATTAAATAAAAATAACTCCATTAATTAATTAATTAGTGTTGGATGACTACTAAAGTCACCTTGGTCCCAAATGGTAACACTTATTGCGATGAAAGCCCTAAAGATGAATTAATGAGCACATTCTACTTCTGCTAGAGGAATTCGTAAGACAATTTTAAGGATACGTTGTCATTTGGTTATGTGACCTGGGACAGTATAAAAATTTCGCGAGCAGAAGGCGTTATAAGTTATTTATGTTTTGTGTTTCTTTTTAAAATCGTTAACTTTAAATAGTTGTTGACAATTACTGAAGTGTGAAAGGTGAATATCGTTAGTTTTCAGGTATTATTAATATTTTTAACTAATTTCTCTTAACCCTAATCTCCATCACATCTCATCACTTCATCATAACATTTCTCAATTATTATTCATAAACATTATTTGATTATATAAGATATTTTTGTAATATCTTAAGTAGATATTGTTTCAAGCTCAATTCGCCGTTGGATTCTAGAAGAGTTTGAAAAGAAGGTGCTAACCTCATTATGTGATGCTGTTTCAAATATAAATTGGTATCCAACTACATTAAAAACACTGGTTATGAACCACATAGGTAAAAGTGTTTTTTTAATGTTATTTCTTGTAGTTCAGACTTTTCTTTTTCGAAAACGGTTTATATTTTTCTGGAAAAGAAAGGCATGATCTATCATACAGAATAGCATATTTTTCAACTAAAATTTGTCTTTCATTTCAATTTTTTCAAAAATTTAACTTTCATAAAATTTCTTCACCGTTAATATTATATATCAAACACTAACACAGATATTTGCATAAAAATTTCAGCGTGTGCTTTAAATAATATGGGCAATGAAATGAACTAAAAGTTTTATTGTTAGTGAACTGTTTATTCATTTATAGGTGTTTTTAGAAAAATTAAACTGTGAATTGATGGAAAAAATGCCTATATACATATATTTCTACCCACAACATTTTTGCATTTCAACATTTTTCTTAGATTTTGGTTCATTTCATTTATTATTATATTCGATAACTTGTTTACAAAGAAAAATAAGATTGCTGAATCAAAATTCTATGTAGAGTAAGAACCATTTTAGTTAAATTTCATTAAAATTTATGACAAATTTTCCTATTTCTCAAAACATATTATATTTTCAAATAATTCTGTTGTATTATTAGCATTGTGTATTATAATTGACAATACATTCAAAAACCATAATTTTAAATAGTGTTTAAAAAATTCAATTTTTCAAATATTTTCTTTCGAACGCATTCGGATACCTTAATTGCAAATCAACCCTTGTTTAATTTCAAATGTGTTGCTAAAATCTAACAAAATCATAACATAATCATTTAAGTCGGCAGTCATCTATCCGAGATAGATGACAGCAGACCTAAGTCATGATTTCGCAAAAATTCATCGTGCTTAGATTTGCCCTCATTCGTTTATATCATCACGCTGTCCCTTTGCTTACGTTTTGAGATTCGATTTCAGTTCTTTAAATTACCCACTATTCAAAACTTCGGCAATTGAGAAGCAGCCTGAGCATTCCTTAGAATTCAAATTAATATAGATTATTTAAATTCTATAGACAGAATTATTAGGTTGGAACACATAAATCTTTCGTTGAGATTTTTAAAAGCTAATAGTTTCCTCAAAGACTAGTGTTTTCATATTTCCTTCATGTCCTATATTTTAAAAATGCCTACGGTGTAGTATGACCATATAAGAGTTTAACCAAACAAAACCTTATCACAATAGAAGATATACATTTCAAAAATTGTACAACATTGTTCACAAGTCAAACATTACCGACAGAAAAAGTTTACATCAACAGCTTCCGCAATACCAAAGTTTGTAGAATATCTAAAATTTATTTTTAACATGTAACAATCAAACTCAAAAGATGTATTGTGGTTTGATGGTTTTACTGTTAATCAAAAAGAATTAATATGACAGAATATTATGAAAACTATTATTACCTTGCTTTCATAAGAGCAGTTATAAAAATGAATTTCATTCTTTTAAAGATGCCTGCTAGACAATTCTCTAATGTCAAACTAGTTTGCTGTATCCCACGCAAAATGTATTAATAATTAATTGGATTATCGAATTTAGGTCCAACGACCGCTTGACAGCTGGTTATATTCTGATTATCTTTCGGGATTCTCTGCTCAGTTATGGCGAAACTTGGGATGAATTTCACCCGTTAGAAAATTCAGCGACAAAACGCTGTTCAATTTCACGCTGAGTGAGTAAACGGGTGTGTTTGTGACAGCCATAGATAAAGTTGTTGCAGCCATGTTGAATCTGGATCAAAATCTACGGTGCTGTAATTCAGTGCTCTAGGATAGTTGTTATTAATCCAACAAACTGAAATTTATGATTAGTGAAAGTTTATTAGAATTGAAAATTTTTTAGAATGTCTTGGATTAGAGTGAATTGGATTTCCTGTTTTTCAAAATTGGGCTATGCATTGCAAGAATTGGTATTGAGGAAGTTTAACTTAATGTATATGATTTTAAAATTTAGCCTTATCAATTATTAAAATTAATTGCGAATGTAATTCTCTTTCAAACATGTGATTCTAAAAAGGGGTTTACTTTCGAGTTGAAAATGAGCTTGAATTTCAAATTGGATGCCAAAAAACCCTCTCAGTTTTCTAAAATAATTTAATATTAGTAAAATATATAGATATATGATAATCACGATATGTTTAAGACTCCATCTCCAATATTTAAACAAAACACTTATCAGCAAGCTAAGTAACAAATGCTTTATTTTCGAAAGGAGATAATTCTTTTAATTACTCTTTTAATCTTTATCCTTTTTTCTGATGATTGAAAATTTAAAGCAGTATCTACTTGAATTTAATATGCACTATTTTTCATTTTATTGATACGTTTCATTCAATGACAAGTTTAAATTAAGGACACAAAGAATTTTTCACTGCAAATTTCTTCATTTAGTGAAAAAAAATTACTTCTAGTAACCTTTAGAAAAAAAATTCAAATAGATACCACCATCTATTGTTTTTTTTAAACTAAAAATTCATTTTTTATTACTAAATCCTTTAAAGACGGTCACCTGTTTAATCACAAAAGTTCATAAGAAATGAAATGAAAACTGAATGATAATGGAAATGAAATAAGAAGATAAAAACATTTAAAGGAGGACCTATGCAAATTTATCTAAAGTTAACTTGGCAAATATGCAAAAATTGATCCTTTTTGTGTTCTTCAGGAATTCTATTATGAATTTATTTATGTGTTTTTTTGACATTATTTTTTCTGGAAAGTAGAGATTAAATAGCATTAGAACTGGGTGGGATCAAAATCCGAAGAGAATCGATTGACCGATTCTGAGGTCGAACAATATGACAATTTTGTTTCTCTTCAAGTGCTGGAATTTCAAATTACTCCATGCACATAATATTTTTAGTTACATAGCTGAAACTTTTATGTTACGTTGTATGAACACGTAATGATATAATTTTACAATATAATATAAATATTTAAAAAAAAAATTCCAAACATGAAAATAAATTGAATTTTAAAATAAAACTGTTCTTTCAATAAAATATTACAAAATGTTATATCCTGTTAAAATATCTATTAAGAAATTCTGAATATTAAAAAGGGTTTTTTATTAAAAAATCATAAATTCATCAATGAATTTTGATGATAAACATTTACAATTTCAGTCTGATATAATGAGACTGACGTCCAGAACTTGAAAACTAAACAACAACAACAAAACAAAAAAAAACGAGAGAATTTTGTTTCAACGTCTTGTATATCTTTAATAAAATTACGTTTTACAACACAACCTTTTTTCTGCAACATAAGCTGTGGGCAATAATCTAATGCAATTTGTGGAGATCTCGATTATGTAATTTTTATTCCAAACTTTTTGCTACTTTCCTAATTTATGATTTTAATTATAGAATTGCACTCAGTGATGTACTAAATATTAGTAGAATTTATTCCCTTTTGAATTATTCAGTTTCGCAAGAAATTCAATAATGAAAATCGCATTTGGATGTGTACTTTCTGCAACTAGAGATGGGGTTAGGCTTGAAATTGGAAGGGCCTTTGGATTATTTTAATCTTTTATCTCGTGTAATTAGAAACTTTCTAAAGCTATTTGAAACTACAGACTCCGAAAATAATAAGGTTGACCTTGATATTAAAGAAAATCATATTTCATTGTAAACCATCTGGAGAGTTTAAAAGAAACAATATTTTAGAAAATAATTTAATTTTGTATGAATATACATTTATTACAATTCATAAATTATTTTTTAAAGTATTCTTACAAATTTATATTTTTGTTGTATATTTTATATCGTAGACTCTTTTCTTTTATATGGTAAACATATTGCAAAAAACCTACTTGTATTGTGCACACGCCACATGTCTACAGCTCTGCGTTCTATTTCAAAAATCACATTTTTGTGTCTTTCCTAATATACTTTTTATGATTTTGAATTACTTGACACCATTTTTAAAGTTTTTTACTCTATCAGTACGCATATTAACAAAGAATGTGAGCCCATGCTATGACATGAATTTTCAACTGCTTATACTTAATGAATATTTAAACAACCATAAGTGGCACTAAATACTGTAGAGAAATCTGAAATTTCTAATAATAATTAACAATTTTTAAATAACTATTAAGATATTTTAGCACTAAGATATTTAGCACATGATTCTTTCTGAATTTAGATGTATTATGCCGACGTCAATAATTGCTTATATATCCCGATTTTGATACCATTATAATAAAACAATTATTATTGTAAAAGAATACTTTTTAATTTTTGAATTTTTTAGCTACTGACTATTTTTAAATTGTGTAATTTAACTTCATTTATTTCAGGCTTGTGATTTGTTTCAAATTTTTAATGCATATTTTATTCGCGTTTAGAAAATTTTAAATTTTTTTTTAATTTCTAATCCCTCTAACACAGTACAATGTTTTAATATTTTATGCCCTTAAGTATTAATAATTAAATTGATATCTATTCGTTTTAAATTCATTTTTTGTCACAGAATGAAATTGATCATGCAAAGCGATGATGTCTACAATATGTCATCGATCAGAATGAAATACAATAAATACAAATGTTAGACAAATTGATTAATAAAATATGCACAATTTGTACTAAAGTATTAAAAGATAGATTTGTTTTAGAGTACTGAAGAATATAAAATATATTTATAGTAAAAAAAATTTCGGTGTAAACCTGAAAATAGTAATAAAAAACGATGAAACTCTAAATATTCATAAATGATAAAAAATATACTATAAGTATTTTTATCGGGTTTTCAGACTTTTATAAAATATTTTGATATTTTAAATTGATAAAATATGATATTTCATGATATTTAATAAACAGATAAAAGCGAATTCTACATTTAATAACTTTTCTTTATGATTTGACATGATAAACAAACTTATGTTATAATATTAAATGTATGCGAAGAAACATAGCAGTTTGTTTTTCGCTACATTTCTTTAAGTAATGATGCTTTATCATTTTAACCAATTTAATACAAATGCAATCATCTTTGTAATTTATTTGAATCCATATAGTAAAAATATGAAAAAAATGAGATATAAATGCATCGACTCACAGATTAGTGATAAAAACTATAAATTTATACTTTAACTATAAAATTATAACTAAACTAAATTCCGATAACGGTAAGAATCATATAACCAAAATATATCTGCTTTCAATTCTTTAGATATTCTTAACTTCAAATTATCTTTTTCTAACGTCTAGAAAAGGAAAAATCAATTTCTTGAAGATAATTACAAAGTAATGGATACAAAGGACGGTAGCATTATTTGGTGCTTTGTTTTTTCGTTGTTAAACTCAGCCATTATTCATGACATAACCAAATGACAACGTATCCTTAAAATTGCCATACGAATTCCTCCAGCAGAAGTGGAGTGGGCTCATTAATTCCTCTTTAGGGTCTTCATTACAATAAGTGTTACCATTTGGGACCAAGGTGACTTTAGTAGTCATCCAACACTAATTAATTAATTAATGGAGTTTGGAATAAATTGTGAAAGATAATTGCTTGCCTCCCGTGCTGTATGAGGGTTAAGTAGATGCATTGCGTCTACATTCTTTTGTTTGTTGTCGTTAATATGCTGACTTCCATAAACTCATCGGTGAATTTTAAAATATGAGACGGTAGAATTGTGTCTCATAAGTCATAAATTTTGGATTACAAAATGAAGCAATCTCTAAAGGATAAAATGCTTTTGCATTATACAAATGAATAATTATTAATAAATATACAAATTCGAATTTAAGTATGTGTAGTAAAAGTTAAAAAATAAATTCTTTATCAGGTTTTATGAAAGTAAAATTAATACTGCAGCTTTGCAATGTTTTTAAAGTACATACTAGTAAACCATTTCAAAATACAAAGTTATAATGCTCTTGCATTACACAAATTAATAATTATTAATAAAATATATAAATTTGAATTTTAACATATGTAGTAAAAGTATTTATCTACATACCCGCGCTGTAGGAGTGGTTTGTTTGTTGTTGTTAATTAGCTGACTTTCACAAACTCATCGGTAAATTCGTGAATTTTAAAATATGGGAAGGTAGAATTGTATTTTTTCCAATTGCAATTCCACATGTATAAAATACAATTCGTCCTTAGAATGTATTATGTCCCGCTAATCCCCATCTTTAAGTAATGTTTAATTTTCAGTAATGCGTTGACAATAATATGCCATTGACATTCCGTTCTGTAGTCTGATGATGATAACAATAAGAATCTCTTGCCTGTAGATGGTACCTAAATAAGCATTCATAAATTTTAGTATTTGAAAATAGATTTCTAGTATTTGATGCTTATAATCATGTCACATCATAACATTCAGAATAATCGGATAAACAAGATACCATGAAAATTATAACTCATACTAACACTAACCACCACACCTACATGCACAAACCATATATGGAGTTAAGATAGTAGCTCTGTTTCATTATTGTATTCAGCAAGAAAGCCACAACCAATCACCCTTCCGGGTGATTTTCATTTCCGTATTCCTTTCATTCCTCTCATAGCAGGTTATATCAAGTATCCCTCTCCTAACAAGTGAGATTGTATCCATACCATTCTCAATTAATCAGTTCAAGGCCCGGGATTCCTTTAACAAAATTAGGGTAAAGTCTTTTTGACACGTTTCAGGTTTGACAGGATTTCATGTCATCTCGATAGTTTGACTCGATTTAAATAGAACAAGTAATATAAAAAATTAAAGTAAATTCCTACTTAGATCAAGAAAAAATATTCTTATAACTTTTTATTAAATAATTATCAAAAAATTATCAAGCATTAAAAAATGAGGTATGATCACAAGAATTGAACTCGCCTTCTTCATATTCAAGTGAAAAATACTGAAATCCTTGCATTTTACTGATTGAGCTACAGTCTGATTGTTTAAATTTCCATTACAAACTGGCAAAACTCTATTTAAAGTAATAAAATTAATTAAATTGAATAATTTATGAATTATTATATGCAAAAAAAACTGTCTTAACATCAAGTGTCATCCACCTCAAGTTTCAAAAAATGCACTTGAATTTGAGAAAAAGAATAAAAAGTATTTTATTAAAGATTCGAAATTTGAACAAGATATATAAATATATAGTGAGTATTAACTAATTTTCGGAATTGAAAAATGGAATGTAGGTTTCAGTTAATTTCCTTAGACAACTCTTGAATAATAACAAATGAGCAATATTAAAATGTTTTATTTCAGAATCCAAGTACATAAATGTATACAAAATTTCAATGTCAGATCTCGAATCATTTGCCAATTTATGATATTTTATATAGATGTTGATACATTAGATCTGTGCCATTATTGTATTTTATATGAGACAGTACTGTTTTCAGGATCTTTGAAGATTTGACAGAAGGCATCTTGATATAATAAGGGAATATGAGGGAATTTTCTTATAAATTTCATTTTATTTTGTTTTTATGATATTCTTTCTTCATTTATTATCTAATAAACATGTGATGCAAAAGAAAATTAATAAGAATGAATATGGAAAATATTTTTAAAGAGGTAACAGAAAGAAAAAATTTAGTAAATAAAAAATATTTAAAAAAAGTTATTTTTTAACAGCTTTTGAGTGAAAAACATAAATTGTTTTCACTTAATTATATATGTTTTTTAAAAATCATTTTACTTATGTAAATTAATACTATATCTTATTTATGAAAAGAATTGCATTCCAATATTATGTTTCATACTTTCAAAGAACTGAATTCATAGTTTAAAATTCAAAGATCTGAGGAAGAAAATGTATACATACCTAAAAAACAAATTATTTGATGCCTATTCTATTAATTTAATCATTTTTGAAAAAAAAATTAACTCGGAAGTTTTTAGTAAAAACAGGGAATCTAATATTTTCTGAGCTAATTACTATCAAAGTAATTATTTTTATAATTCATAAAATATATAAAACTTTTACATAATGATTTCCTTTTTCTTAATGAACTAAGAACTTTCCATTTTTTTGTCATGGAATACTTTTATAGTTAAGAGATGTCATTAGACGAAGACATTAGGATGCCATATGCCAAAAAAAATAATTTCATAATTAGTAGCAGTTAGTTACGTAATATTATACTAAACATAAATAATCTTAGATTCCTTTCTTTAAGAGCTTTGGAAGTCTTTTCCAGAGCACGCAAAACAAACTATATACTAGTTGCATAACTTTAATTATTTTTTATCTGAAAAAATATAATTAATCTAAAGGAATTGGCTAAATATCACTCTAAAATTTATCTAACACGATGGATATGTGATAAAAGATTCTAAATTTTTAATGAAATGCCGCGAAACGAAATGAAGATTTTACAACGAAAAGTCTTTCAGTTTAAAATTTGGACATACATTTTAAAAATAAATTTGTTTCAGAGATAACTTAAATGTTTTTTTTTCTTCAAATCGTAGTTCCTAAGTCGCATCATTTTGAATTGATAATCTGTCAGACAAATGTTATAGGTTTAAAAATTATTTTCATAAAACCTGTTTGTCTCTCATAAGAAACACTTCTATCATATTATTCCCTTTCTTTGTCCATTATTGACATATTTTGCTTTTATATACATTATTATATTGAGAATACACTAGTCTATGTTTATAAATTAGGAAAATAGACAAATTACTTTCCAATGTACAATGTAAGTTCATATGTTTGGCTTGGCAGAACATAATTAATACGATTACGCCGAAATATAGCACACTGTTTAAAATTCCTCTTCAGCCACTTATTCACTATCACTCAACGCCTGGAAAACTATATGGCGCAGTTCTCAAACGAAGTTTGAATGTTATGACTAAGCAAACATAATTTTATATTTGCAGTTTCCTGTCAAAAATTCGAACATTCTCAAATAATATTAGCTCATTCTATTTAGAAGGGATGCTACATATCCAGGAATGAGGAGATTAATTTAAAATAGATTCCCCAAAAGAGTCTTGGAAAAAGTACATGAGATGCAGAATTGAGAAGTCCTTTAGTGAGAAGAATATTAGAGTGGTCTATTTAAATATTACATTGACCAGAGGCAGCCAATACCTGACTAAATCAACTGACTGAAAATGAAGTAATATGGATATCTAATTTTTGACCTGAATGAGACTCAAAATAAAGGGTTAAAAAACTTTAGCTTTCATTTAAATGGTAACATGTATATTGGAGGCATGATACTTTTTTTATGATTTAAAAAAGCAGAAAAACGATATTTCTCAAGAAATGCCAGCATTTGTCTGTAGATTTGATTTTTAAACATTTTAAGGGATAAATTTTTCAATTTTCATGAATTGTAACATCATATAAAGGAATAAAATACTATTTTATGTATTACTAAACATTACATTTCCTAAAAGTGAAATGAACATTATAATTTTTCAAAAGCTTCCCATAAGTTTTTACATTGCAGCAGTTATAAAGCTAAGGATAAAAAATTCATTATAAATGTCTTAAAGTATCTAGAGTTATAAACTTAAACCTTTTATAAATCTTATAACCTTTTTATAAATCAATTAAATGTATTAAAAGTCTATACTAGTTTAGTTTAAATATGCAGTTATGTCAATGACATTACTGATTTTTTTGTCATTTAAAGTACAGAAAACTGTTCCATCTGAAATGTAAGTAAAAAAAAGCTAAAAATCATTTTCAGAAATTTTATAGAATTAGATGCGATTTTAAATTTTAATTGACAGTCTAAAAATAAAGCAATTGGGAGTTACTCTTCGGCATGTTACGATCTTACCAGAAGATTTCTTACCCCAAAAATTTATCCATCACAATTTTATGATTTTACCAGATTATTTATTTCCACATAAATTTATCTATAGCAATTTTATGATCTTACCAGACCCTTTATTTGTCAATGAATTTATACATCGCAATCTTATGATCTTGCCAGATTATTTATTTTGCCAAGAATTTATCCATCTCAATCCTATGATCTTACGGGATTATCTATTTCCCTAATAATCTACTTCTTGCCAAATTTTTGCATTCATCAACCATCAGCTGTGAATTAAAATGAAACGGATTCATTGAATTCGATGAAAAGAAATGTTAAAAAAGCAAATCAAAATCATACCAATTCTGTCTCGTTTTTAAAATGATTTGGTTCGTCATGACATGGTAGTATTTATCTGGATTTGAAAGACCATGCATAACTGCCGTAAGAGAAGGATTAAATCTTGATTTAGTGTAGTCCGTAAGGTCTATATAGTCAAAAAATTACCTGATTTCCAAATGACTTTAAGAAGGACAGAATAATCTATAAAGTAAAATGAAACAAAAAATGATAAAGACTAAAATTATTTTCATTTTGGTTTACTTCATGAGGATTTGTTAGTTTTACATTGTGCATTACTTTCTTAAAAAACAGCATTTCATCTTGATTAAATAAGAATATAACTGCCGTATTTAACACAACGGCATTTAAAATTACTGCTTTATTCGAAACACATAAAAAACACTTCTTTTTATTTAAATATCCAGGATAATATAATTTTAAAATATTCTAAAAGCACTTTAAAAGAATAAATCATAATAAACATAAATTCTAATACATTATCTTTAAAAATTTTTTCATTAATACTATGTTTTGACAAGACAACTTATTTGATATAACATATATTACTAATTATTTCTTTGGAAAAATGACCACAGATTGTGCAAATGCTGTTTACAAATAATTTCCACTTTGTTTCACGTAAATATTACTAGAGATAGCATAAGTTAAAAAAGTTATTGCAGCAAATATTTAAAAGACACGGAATTTTCTGTCTAGAATTTCTGATTATTTTTACAGTAAAAGAATTTTTATCCCTAGACGTTAAGCCAAAAATTCTTACTGATGTAAACAACAACTATATATATAAAAAATTGAAAAATTATTATTTCTCGGAAATTACCTGATTATTCCTTAACATACTTTGATAGGTGATAACGCAAAATTTGGAGCGATTTTTTTTTCTCAAATTTTAAATATAATAATAATTATTTGCCAGTTAAGTGATATTTTTTTCACTTGAAGTCTTTTGAAATAACAGTATTACTTTTTTTATTTTAAAATTCCAAACGTCATTGTTCTGTAAGCAAGACTTCTTTTGTAGTGCAATTTTTTTCTGTGATTTTGAAATTTTGTACTATATATTTTGCATATATAGTTACTTTCATTCTTTTATAGTATGTGTTTTGAATTGTTAAAAATCAAGGAATGAACTTTTTGTATGCATTGTCATATACTATTTGAAGAATACTGATTTTTTCAATCATTAACTTTTTTTAATCCTTTACATTCCAGAATAAGCATTCTCTTTATACGAAGATTGAACCAAAAAAAATTTATAAGGTAAAGGAAAAAGTGTTTATCAATAATAAACATAGAATCCAAATGGTAATTAAAAGAAATGTGTGGTGGTCATTTCTCTACTTAATCACTAAACATGTTGAGGCATTTATTGTATCTCTGTCCCATTTGTTTAACCCGTCTTGACAATATTCAGGCACCTTGCAACTAAGCCAGGGCGCCTTTTTGAAAATCACCTCCTGATATGAATCAAATAAATGAAAGGATAAGTGTATCTTCAGTGACGGGAAAAGGAAATAATCACTGGGAACCAAATCAGGGCTCTACGGAGGGTGGCTCCAGACCTCCAACCTAAACGTTTCCACAAATCTCTATGTCCGCTTCAAAAGAACGACACCATTTCCTCCCGTCCTGCTTACCCATTTGTTCGCCCTCCCTACACTTCAACGGTTTGTCAGTGAATCTCCAAAGGGGACACATTCTTGCCCCGTTGGAATGGTATCACAGCTCTCAACTCTGTGTGAGACTACTTCTTTAGACGTCTTGTCATTACTGTCGCTGCTTCAGATCTCAGTACTAACACCAACTGCGCTAATTTCCGATCCGAGCTAACGAACGGTCTAAGACAACTATTTATGTCTGAGTAACAATATTCTCATCACTAATTTTTACTTTCCAAATACTGACTACAGCTTGTAATCTTTTTTTGAACCACCCTTCATACTAGCTTTCTTCTCTATTTGATCTCTTTAGTATCTGACTTGCCTGGAATATCGCATATACTTAATTTTGTTCAAATCGTTTAGATTAGTTTCCTGCCAATGGTTTCGTGAAATAGTACGACAATGCAACATTCTGGCAAGTTCAGACTATATATACTTAACAACCGTTTAGATATAATTTATTGTCCAGGATTCATCTTCAAGGAAAAGCATTAAAATCGGGCTTTTTTAGTAATCTATCATATGTTCAGTTCACTAAATACATGAACCGTTCTTATGACATTGAATCTCATAACATCACAGATTTACTAGCACCTGAATGTGCTATTTATTGATCTACTGTATTTCCAGGTATTTTGACCTCATATCTTTATCAACCTTGAAAATTGCAGGAATTTTACACAAAACTATTTTTCAATAGCTTGCAAGATTGAAGGAACAAACGATTAAATATCTAACAAAAACTTTGAAAAAACTGTTTTTCATAGTTTTGAAAAATTCAGGGCAAGAATTTTGTTTTAATTTCTAATTTTCAAGAAAATTATTTTGAATCTGAGCAAGTGGGAATTAAAGGAGAGGGCATTCATGCTTATAGATTATTCTGACTGCCAGTGGATATCAGTTCTTTCTACACTACTTTAAATCCACTCTAAGTTCGAGAAATATTAAGTAGGCTCGAAACTTAAGCATAATAACGATTTTATTATCTTGTGAGAATGGGATTTTGGTTTTCGCTTGAGTTATTTGAAGCGATTTGAAGGCAACAAATTCTTGAAGCCTCAAAATCCGTAAGAAACTAGTAAGCAATGTATCTTTTTTTTAATTTTTAGAGCCAGACTTCACACTATAGTTTTTTTAATAATCTATCATCTCCTAATGTAGTTTTATTTTGGTGTCGTCTTTCACTGCATAGCTATAGAATTGTCTATCATCTCTGCTAAAGTTTTATTTTAGAGTCGTCTTTAACTGAATTGCTTTTGAATTATCTATCGATTGCTGCAGTGGTTTTCCCCCTTTATCCTTTTATACACACACACACACACACACACACACACACACACATATATATATATATATATATATTTCACATGTTGATTATAAGGTGGTACTTCGAAAGTAACGAATGAGGAATATAATTTCAGATTCCTAGTTTTTCTAAAAAACATCATTTCCTCAACAAATGCTCACTAACGTCAATTAATTATTAAAAGCTGTGGTAATTATTAAAATATGGAATCTATCAAACTTTTTCACAAAATCCTTTATTATATTATTCCTTTCGAAGTGATTAGGAAATATCCCCGTTTCGAAATGTTTTGTTTTGAAATCAGCTTACAAATTGGATGTCCAATTAATTTTGTAACAGTAGTAAACGAGCTTAAATATCGTGTTTACGAAATTTTATTAAATACGCCATTAAAAGTGATGTTTTAACGTATACCATCATTGTCATTTGAAGAACTACTTGAACTTTCAAGTGAAATTTATGTAATCAAAGTTCTTTTTAGGAATTTTTTTTCAAAGGCAGAAAAAGATGATATAGTACATATTTTCCTTATATAATGTTACTAATCTGATTGGCGTAACATACTAGTAATGTAATAGCGTGATATAAGAAATTTATATTAAATTGTTTTGAAAAATATAATTGAAAAAATGGTATAAGAAATAGTTGGAATCGTTTTTAATTTAACAAAATTATACATATCTTTTATTGTTACATAAATTTATTGCTTCATGGAGATAAACATTTCTATTCTTTTCAATATGGTATTTCAATTTTTGTTTACAAAATAAATTAATTAATTTAATTTCTTTATGAAAATATTAAACAATATATTCTTTGTTTTCAAAAGAGCCTGAGAAATGTATTCTAATTAATTAAATAATGAAGCAACATTGTTTGATCTCTTCTTTTCAAATGTCCATCTATATGTTCATTTTCTAGTTTTTGTTTCGGTAATAAAGCGTTTAGGTCTTTGCATTAAATGCATTAAAACGCCCACAGTTTTTTACTTTTTCACCTTAAGGACTTATGTATGAGTGGAAATATTATAAGATCAAGTCTAGAATTTTTCTTGCAAATAATTTCAATTATTCTAGACCGAAATTAACGAAATCCATTTTTTTTCCAGAATCTACAATTTCATCTACAATTTTTTTCTCCAATGATGTTTTATGTCTACTACAAAAAGGATTTCACATTATAAATTATAAATGGTACTGATACTTCCATCTAATTAAAAAAATATATTCCAGTTTGTTCAAATATTTTTATATTATATTTCCAAATAATTAAAATGTATTTTAGGGCTTGATTAAATTATTCCTGTAACAAATTTCCTTCTTTATAAATATTTAGTAGGCAATTACTTGTTTATTTCTGTATTTCGGGAGTAAAAGTAAATTTGTACTACAAAATATAATTTAAAATTTGCTCCTTAATTAATTTTCTGATATGTAACAAATAAATTTAAACCTCTTGGGGGAAATAAAAAAGATAGTTTAAGGTTTGTATCATGATATAAATTTTCTAAGAGAAAAAGGAATTTTATTTTTAGAATTTAATGAATAAAATTATTACAATGTTTAAAGTCAATTAGCAATTTTTTGAACATTGATTTTCTTGTAATTTTTGTACTTGTTAAATAAAACGTAGCGGTTTAGTCTAATGATTGTCTCAAACCGGTTTTGAAAGGGTAAATTAATTATATCATTAACCATTAGTTTATTAATGTACAATCTCTGAATTCTTAAGAATTCACAGAATTCATATTTTGGGAATAAAATTGGCAATAAATCGGCAAATATGACAACCTTTGACATTTTTTCTTATAACCAACAATAATTTTTCTAATTACCAACAATTTTTATTGAATAATCAAACAATATTTAAATTTGTTTGGTTTATTTTTTTTAAAGTAACTTAATCTAGGCAATAACACTGCGATTTCCAAGGAAAATACTACAAAACAAACGGTAGATAAGTACAAAGCTATGCAGTGAAATTTAGCTCCAAAATAATATTACATTACCAGGTAATAGATAATCGAAAAGCCAAAAAATCTGCAAAATAAAAAAAGTATAAATAGCCAAATTGTTGAATACAATTTTGGGGCTTCAACAAATTATTGTCTTTACTTTTTGAGACTCCTAAAACCTCAAGAGAAGACAAAATCATGTTATCAGATGATAAAAAACATGTTAATTAAATATGTAATTTCTGAGTAGTAATTGCCTTTAAAGGAATAACTCGATAATTTTTAGTTCTGTTAATCGTAGTTGAAAGTACTCTTTTGTTCATTTATTACTTCTTTACTGCACTAAAATTACAAGATAATCAAACTATAAATATAATGCTGCTTCTGATATCAATAAGATAATTTTATGTATAATGAAAAGCATATGCAAAATTTATAAAAAGTCTCTTTTCACATAATTTATCAACGAAGCAAAAGCAAAGAAATAAAACCTAGGTTAACAATTTTTCTCTGAAAAAAACACGTTTTCACTAATATATTTCTTGAAACAAAAATATTTCTAATAGCAACCGTTTTTTTACGGTGCTGTTAACTGATTGACAATGCATAATTTATTGATAGATTTTTATATTTTATGAACAATCTTTCGACCAATTATTTCCAGTAATAGTTAGCAAATATCCAAAAAAATCGTATTTTTTATGTTAATTATCTTTTCGCATTCTTTTAATAGTCAAAATCAACCATTGACAAACATTTTACTTGGAAAAAAAGTTTTTTAATGGCTGATATGATACATGTTTAAAATCAACCGAGTCAGTTTGAGTTTTGTTGGAGAAATTCAGCCTAAGCTTCATTTTATTATGTTCACCAAGTTAATTGGATACCCAATTTGTATATCAAAGTAAAGGCAAAATAAATATTTAGCTTTCAATTAAATTATAATAGAAGAAAACGACTAGCTGTTAAACATCAAATGCATGACATTTATTTAGTGATTAAACGGCCAGAAAGGGATATGCCTCAAGAAATGCATATATTTGTCTCTGGTAAGGATTTTTAAACCATTCTCACGTACAGCTTTTTATAATTTGGTAGATCAAAATAACATATCAAGAAATAAAATACCATTTTTATAGCAAAATATCGCATTTCCAAATATCTGTATTATAAACTTATCATTCTATTTTACATTATTGCTGTTATAACCCTTTCAGGGGCGGTGACATACTCCATATGTCACCTTTTTACAATTTTTTTAAAACTAGAAAATCGCGTTGAAATAACTACATAAAATTTCCTAACGTTTTTTAAGTCTTTATCTTGCCAATAGACGGCAGCACGAGTCTTAGAAAGTATTCAGTTTCCACACAAAAAATTCAAGATGGAAGCATGTTTTCATATGATGTAATTTGTCTTCATTTTATTCCGATAAACTTTATTTTCGAATTCAAAAAGCTCATTTTTTTGCGTCATTCATGTTAAAAAGCGTCATGAATCCCTAAAACTGCCTTCATTTCATAAAAATACCTTCTAATTACGAGTTGCATATTTGTGAATTCGCTCCAAAACATGTTCTAGATGCGCGGTGACATATCCAGTATGTCACCTACCCCCCAGCCCCCTAAGGACCTTAATTTTTTTTAACTGTAAATTACATGTCAGTAATAGGATATAATCAGATTTAAATAATTGTTTCGAAAAAAAAATCATTTTTGGCATAGTGCCCCTGAAAGGGTTAAAGCTAATGAAAGAAAATCCATTATGAATGTTTGAAAAGCTTTTATTTATTTTTTATAATGTTTTCAAAAATTAATTCAAACTTATTAAAAGGCTATATTGGTTTGGTTTAAATGTGGAGTATTCTCATTGGCTTAACGCTCAGTTTTTTTTTTCATTCAGACTATTGAAAACTTTGCCCTATGAAATTCAGATTAAAGACAAATTTTAAAATGATTTTCAGAAAATATTTAGACTTAATTTTCGATAAATAGAATAAACTTTTGATCTGGTGATAAATTGGTAAATGTAATTTTACAAAATTAGAAAAAATGATTAATTCTAAGAATTTTATTTCATAGCTTCGAATTAGAGCGTTGTTTTCGAATTAAAGTGTTTACATGTGTAGTAGTGGAATGTAGGGTGTAGAAGATTAATATAAACAATGAACAAGACACAACACATACGATGTTTATTTACAGGACGAAGACAGGACAGCACAAAGACACGATAAATACTTACAACACAAGAAGACAAATATTTACAAAAGACAAAAATATTTACAGATATACATCCGTGGCGAATACAAGGGGTAGCACTCTACTTCAGACAGTGGCCCACGCACAGAAATCTGTGTTGACAACGTCCGCCGCACTGAAAGTGACCTTACAGAATTCAGCAAGAGAGGGGATATTTGAGGAATTCTGTTTATGCACTCGTTAGACTCTCCAAAAGGCTGAAACTACTCCGTAGTCTCTTCTTGCTTTCACTGCCAACTAGTACTTCACACAATGGGCTACGAAAACCAGATATGACGACACCAGAAAATGGCACACACAGCAATACGCCGTTACTTCGGTATTATCTCGGTGACTCCTCCGCTCAGGACTCCTCTTCAAAAACTCTCTACTCAGGTCTTCTCATTTGAACATACATTGCTGCAGCTTCAGATTGCAGATCTTATATAGCAGTGGCAGCTAAAATCTTCTGGATAAATCAGGAGAATAATGGATGTGTTTTGCTCCAAATGAACGAATTGGGAAAATACTCGATGAATTGATTATCTATTTTTCGCCAAAATCACCAAATCCGTCGCCAAGTAATCAAGTGTGTCACCAAGCTCGAGAATCTCAGATGTCACAACCGGGCACCGTTCAATACAGATGACTTGAAATCAATCTTTTTTACGACGGCCTTATTAGAGAGGAAAAGCAAAATTACAGGTTCGTAATAATATTTTTTTGCAATTCTTTGATTCTCGATTTTCATATAATTTTTATTAATTCAGTAAGATTTAATCCTTTCGTCGTCCACTCCTATACGCACAAATTTGTTTTTCCACTTTTTTTTTCACATTAGAACAAATAAATTCAAACGTGGGCATTTATAAAGCGTTTTGAACGTTTAGAAGGTTTCAAATTTAGAAGAAAGCTTAAAACGCATACGGCAGCCCTTCAAAAGTTTCACTTGAACACGCTAAGCGCTTTAAGGGCGATGAAGCGGTTGAATTTCAATTGGAACACATAAAACTTCAATAAGTAACAAAACATTTTTTTCTGAACCTAAACACAGTTTTTAAAATACGAAAATGCAAATTCAATGATATGCAGGGAATCTAAACCACCATCATTGCAGTGTTATCAGCAGCAAAAAATATTGTTTGTAATTTTCGTAGTATTTCCAAGATTTATTCAATAAAGCCATTTCTGGTTCATTTTTTTTTCAAAAAGGTTTAAATGTGGCAAATAATGTTTTATTTCTTTCAATGAATAACTGTGCTTCTAAAAAAATTAAGTAATATTCTTAGAGTTTTTTGATCCTATAATTCAAATTTCACAATATTGTCTTGATAATTTAGCATTTTAGTTTTATGTAATTAAGTCTGTCCGAGTAATAAAACATTGGATATAATTACTTAAGAAGAATAGACGATTAAATTATTTTAGGCCATCAGTCATGAATAAAGTCTTTATTTTGTTCAAAATGGTCGACGTAGAACTTTAAAATCGGTCATTTTTATAGAATAAGGGGTATTCAAATATTCGTAGTTTATCTAGCTTTAATTACGAAAGTGATTTTATTTTCTTTAAAATTTTACTCTCAAGAATATTGAATGAAATTACTCGCAAAATAGAGTACTTCTATCAAATTGTAACATATTTATTGATTAAAACTAAACATAATTAATTCATTTAGACTATTTATTAGATATATGTGGCAAAGTTTTAGAAATTAACTAATGGAACCTGAATATTTAACAATATATGCCTTAAATAAAACTGGATTTTTGAATTAATAATGTAAATCTTTTAAAACGTCACAAAAAACCTTCTCGCATTCATTTACCTTAGGAAATATCTCATTTATTCCGTTTTGTATAAACATGTGCTAAATATTGCACTTTACATGGTTAAATTTGCTGTAAGTCTTAATCTTTCAATTTGAGTTTATGTCAACGTGATGGCAACGTGCTGTTAAAAGATAAATTTTCCCAAACACTCAAAAAAAGTATTATTTTGTACGAAATAAATTTTGGTAAATAAAATTATAAGTATTTTTTAAGTTTAATAGAGCTAGAAATAAATTACAAGTAAATAGTACATTGTAAAGATTATTTATTAAGGTTTATTTATGTAAAAATAAATTCTGTAATGTAAAAGTTTCGGAAATTATCTTGGAAAACGCCTGCAATTTGTTAAAAAAAATCCTTCTGAAGTGCGAAACTATCTTCCAAAAGATTATTAAGAATGTTCATTTCTGTGTTGTGGGTGTAGTATTTGATAACTCAATGAGCAGTCTTTAGTAGATAAACAACGACGGCGCTTATTTACGCAAAGACAGGAAATAGACGACAAATGTACAGTGAAGACGAAACACAACAGTTCTACAACAGTGAAGAGTAGCCCACCAGTATGAATCCAGTAGTAACAACGTCCGTCCTCAGCAGACAAAGTGACCAGGCAGGATTCAGCAGGTGAGGGGATCCTCGGATATTTGCTCTACAGTTTCTCCAAAGGGCTGAACTACTCCTCTGCCTCTTTTTGCTTTAGCTGCCGACTCACTACTTCAATTTGTGACTTCCATCCTTCAAACACCATGACGACGACAGGATACCGCACATAGCAATTCAGCACTGAGTTACTGTTCACCACCATCCAATTCAAGACTCCTCGAAGCTCATGAGTCCAGGCCTTTTATAGTTGCCGGGAAACGGCTTCTCTCTTCAAGGATTGACGTCCCTGCAGTCTCAGTTCAAAAAAATACAACAGAAGTAAATATTCGTAATGATGTATATGTGAAGAAAGTTTAGCAAGCCCTAAGTTATATAATTTAAAGGGCACTACGCCAAAATATACACACACACACACACGAAAAAAAATACACATGCATCTAATGATTAGCCCTGAAGAAAATTATTCAACACTGACTCAAAAATTCTCTTTAAAATGGTGGTTTGAAAATCTAAGTTTATGCGTTTTTCTAGAATAGCAGTATTCATCTTTCGGTCAGTTTTTATATTATTTGCTTGGTACGTAACTCTTTTCATTCCAAAATTACATTGTTAAATATTATTTAAAGGTCAGAGAACCTATATAAAAATTCTTCATTCGTCAAATTATTCATTGAATAAAGTTACTTTAAAAATATAATTATGCAATTTAGACTATTTGGTTAGCAAATGTATGTTATCTCTTATGAAATATTCACAAAACGTTTTTTGGACCTCATTAGAGATACCCTACATATATTAAAACATATTTGTATTAAACAAAACTGATTAATTGAATTCATATTACAAAAGGCCAAAAAATATTTCTTGGTTAATTTTTTTAAATATATTTCATATTTATTTTGTTTCTTATAATCATCTTGTGAAAAAGATTTTAATAGACCTAATTTCTAATTTGAGTTTTGTATTTGAACTTTTATGAATGTGACAGCAACATGTTGATAAAGCAAATAATTTCCATTTGACGTGCAAGATCAGATTAAATTTTAATTTTACTTTCATATGAAATAATTTGTTGAAAAACATAATTTTTAAAAAGAACATTCATTGAGAATAGAAAGTAAGTTTATATTTAAAACATTGGTATCATTAGACAGATAATTTTTAGATCTTATCTTGATGTAACAATCATGTTTGTCATGTGTGTTCATCACACACTCAACTTTGTTGTAAGAATAAGCAAATTTATAGCATTATTTAATTTTTTTTATATTTAACTCATTTATTACCAATTTTCTTTGATATTTTGATGGAAGAGATATGTATGTACAAAAATAATGCAATTATAATGAAAGGACGTCCATTATACTTAATGATATATTCACAAAATTAAAAGAAAATATTTAAATAGCGTTTTTTTTTTCGAAAATACCTGTCATTTATGACAAGGGATATTGATACAAGCTATTCAAAATCACTTCAATAATAATGCAAGATTAAATAAATAACAGATAAATATTGCTTTTAAAATACATATTTATAAGCGGTATTTCCATACGATATAAAAACCAAAAAAAATTTTAATGTTTCAAACAATTCTATTCCATTCCATTCCTCTTACAGATAAATTTCAAATTTAGTCTATTTCTGTAAAGAAACGAATCACTGAATACACACTTCATATTATAAATAATATTAGCAGATATATATAGAAGGAAAATAACTTCCTTTTATGCCAATAAATCTTTGGTGCCGAATCATGCGAAAAAAATTCCAAAATCCCCAAATGGGGATTGTGACAGCTAACGGGTTAATTAAATTGGAGTAATTAATTCAAATGAAATAGTACTCATGAAACTGACATTGATTCCTTGTTACAAATTACTTTATGAAATCGTAGGGTGAACAAACGCTAAATTTATTATTTTGCTATTTGTTTATTTATATCTTTATTTTATTAATTATATTGCTTAAATTGATTATTTAAGCCAATGAATATTATCAGCTTTAAAATATGATAGAGAGAAATCTAAAAGCTTTCAATTCCTCCTTCTTTGACCTCTTAGAATACGTTTTCGTATATAATTTGGTTCTTATTATATTTATTAGTCCTTATCTACCCTCTTAAAAGCATTTCCGTTTTCTAGACAGAAAGAATTGTTTAGCCATACTACTTGGAAAAATGGAACGTTAATTTTCATTCATTTGAAAAGATAATTTTTCCTAGAAACATGCAGAGCATAACAAGCATCGATAAATACCTTTAAGTGTTGCTAAGATATTTTTTAAACAATATAAATAAATGTAAAATTATGATAAATTCAAAATTTTCTAGTGTTACGCTACAAAGATGTAAAAGAACAAGCCGCTATATATCTGTTCTCTTATATCTGTCGCAAGAGGATAACTTTTTTTTTTAAGTTTTTAATTTGCTGACTCCGGATTCACTGTATTTTATCAGATGATTTCCAAGACCTTACCAATTAAAGCGTCTAGTCATATACAATCGCTTAATATTTTGAGTTTGTATAGCAAGCATCTAATAAATATTGTTCACTGAAAAATATTTGGTATTTTTTTTATCTTAGGGAAAAGTGAGCAGCGATATACGTGATAAATTTCTTGTCCTTTTTTAAAAAGATTAAACTATTTATTCCTAAGCAATTTTTATAAAGCTTAAGCCAAAAATTAAGCTTCTTGAAGTGAATTAATTATTTATATAAATCATTAACAATTTTCAAAAAGCATCAAAAAATTTCCAAGCATTTTTCCAAAAGTTTCAAGTAATTTATTCATAATTTTATAAAGCCTACTGCGTATTTATTATTTCTTCAGATTCAATATTTGGAATGCTTACAAAGCAATTTATTTTCAAGCAATATTTTAAAGCTTACTAAGTAATATATTTATTTACAAGAATTTTTTTAAAGCTTAGTAACAATTTTACTTACACGCAATTTATTTGAAGCTTACTAAAAGCTTTATTTACAAGCAATTTTTTAGAAAGCTTAAGCAATTTTTCTTGAAGTATTTTTATAACGTTTAAGCAACTTATTTCGCTTTAAATTATTCATAAACAGTTTTCAAAATGCCTTCCAGGTCTTTTTCCAAAATGCCTTCCAGGTCTTTTTCCAAAATGACTTCCAGGTCTTTTTCCAAAATGCCTTCCAGGTCTTTTTCCAAAATGCTTTCCAGGTCTTTTTACCAAAACGCTTTCCAGGTCTTTTTCCAAAACCCTTGCCAACTTTTTTTCCAAAAACTTCTCAATTCATTTTAATTTAAATTATTTTTAATAATTTATTCATAATTTTATAAAACTTACTAAGTATTTATGATTTATTCATATGCAATATTTTAGAAACTTACTAAGCAATTTATTTTCAAGCAATTTTTTAAAGCTCTACTGAGTAATTAATTTATTTACAAAGTATTTTTTTAAAGCTCGCTAAGCAATTTATTTATAAGCAATTTCTTTTAATGCTTACTAATCAATTTATTCCCCAGCAGTTTTTGAAATCTTATTACGTAATTTATTCACGAACAGTTTTTTAAAGCTTTTTACGCAATTTATTTTTTCACAAGCAGTTTTTTATAGCTTTCTAAGTTATTTACTCGCAAGCATTTATGAGCTTTCTAAGCTATATTCGCAAACAACTTTTTAAAAGCTTGCTAAGCTATATATACTTGAAAATTTTTTTAAAAGCTTGCTAAGCTTTATATTCGCAAACAATTTTTGAAAAGTTTGCTAAGCTATATATTCTCAAACAATTTTTAAAAAATCTTACTAAGCTATATATTTATTCACAGTTTATTTAACGCTTACTAAAAATATATTTAGAAGCAGTTTTTTAAACCTCACTAAAACTTTTATTTACAAGCAGTTTTTTTAAAGCTTAGTTTTTTTAAGAGCTTATTAAATAATTTATTTAGATCCAAACAATTTTTATTAAACTTAAGCAATTTGTCTTGAAGCATTTTTAGAACGCCTAAATAAATTATTTTTCTTTATTCTTAAACATTTTCCAAAGATATTCTCCAACCATTTTTCCCAAAGATATTCTCCAACCATTTTTCCCAAAGATATTCTCCAACCATTTTTCCCAAAGATATTCTCCAACCGTTTTTCTCAAAAATATTCTCCAACAAATTTATCCCAAATATATTCTCCAACCAATTTATCCCAAATATATTCTCCAACCATTTTTTACAAAGATATTCTCCAACCACTTTTTACAAAGATATTCTCCAACCATTTTTTACAAAGATATTCTCCAACCATTTTTTACAAAGATATTCTCCAACCCTTTTTTACAAAGATATTCTCCAACCATTTTTCCAAAAAAAACGTCCAGGCATTTTTCCAAAAAACCTTCCAGGCATTTTTCCAAAAACCCTTCCAGGCATTTTTCCAAAAAACCTTCCAGGCATTTTTCCAAAAAACCTTCCAGGCAATTTTCCAAAAAACCTTCTAGGCAATTTTCCAAAAAACCTTCCAGGCATTTTTGCAAAAAGCTTTTCATGTAATTTATTCATAATTTTATAAAGCTTACTAAGTATTTTTTATTAATATGCAATATTTTGAATGAATACAAAGTAATTTATTTAATTAAAAGCAATTTTTTAACGCTTTGAAAGCAATATATTTATTTACAAGCATTTTTTAAAGCTTACTAATCAATTTATTTATAAGCATTTTTTTAATGTTTAGTAATCTATTTATTTACAAGAAATTTTTAAAAACTAACTAAGGAATTTATTCACATGCAGTTTTTTTAATGCTCTTTAAGCAATTTATTATGAAGAAATTTTTACAACTTATTTCTGTTGCGTGATAATTATTCTGAATAGGATTTTTCAAGTTGCATTTATTATTAAAGAATAAAACAAGTTCCAAATGAAAGTATAACCAAATTTTCTTTTTTGTCTAAAATTTTTTGCTAGACTGACGGTGTCATGGTGCTTTCATGACAGAATCGGTTTAGAGAGAATTTCGAAACTTAAGTACAAGGAAAATTGCATGTTATCATTGGATGTAGATGCCAAATAACTTCTCCAATATAACGTAGAAAAGAATTTATTACATATGTGACGTCAGATTATTATATTATTTCTTTTAAATTCTTATAATTTGGAAATGTGTATTAAATATTTTTCATAAATAGTAAGAAAATGCAAAAGTAAAACCTATTTGACTAACATAAATAATACGGTTTTTGAAGGAAAAAACAGTTTATCCGTAAGGACACTGAATTTAAAGTACGTCAATATTGTTGCATCTAAAACACAAATGAAACCATTTGAAATAGAAGCACTGAATGACATAAATCATTAGTAGCTCGTAATTCGATGGAAATATTTCACCTAAAAGAAAGAATTGCTTTTTTCTCCAAAAAACAAATATATATATTTGTTTTAAGGTGATTTCGCCTGTTTAATTCGCTTCTTCTTACTACTACGCAGGAAATGTTTATCAAACTTAACTAAATCAATAAATGGAAATTCAAAAAAAATGAACCGTCTTGAATGGCAAGTGAGAGTCACCAGCCGAGCACAAAGGGGCAATAAATGGAATTTAATTTAGAAAAAGAGTGAAAATCATAGAAAGTACAATAATGAATCAGACCTGAATGCTTTCTCTAGTATCTTCACTCAGATATTTCAGACGGTGATTTTTTTTTCCTGCGAAACGACCGATTTTCCTCAGAAATGCCACTTCCAGTCATCCAAAAATTGCAACTGATATAGATTTTGACTGTAGGAGAAAGTATAATTAATCTATATAGTATATAAAAATAAAATCAATAAGTAAGAAAGTCATATAAACAAAATTACAAATAAAATAAAAAATTATTCAGATATCATAAAAAGATATTTAAAAAATGAAACCTACTATCGCGAATTTCAATTTGTCATGTGAGAACATTATTATTATCATAGTTAATATTTCTCTTAATTTAATTCACTAACCAGTTTAAACCGGCTTGAAAGAATCACGAGACTATCAGATTACACACTCGTTGATATTTCTAAAAACGATGGGCTTGTTTACATTTGATAATGGGTTGAGCTCTAAAATTTTGTTTGGAAGCAAAATTACATTTATATATATATATATATATATATATATATATATATAGTATAATATGAAAATTTACGAGGAAATAAAAACTGAATTCCAAACTAAATATACAAACTGAAATTTATTATCCTCTAAAAGGATTTGTACAAATATGAAAAGCAGAAGATGTGACTTACATTTGATAACTGGTGGAACTAAAAATTTGAAAATTCCTCGTTTCAGTTGAAACGCCTACAAAACTTAAGTCATAGC
>JAPMOQ010001578.1:3320089-3351841 GCA_026543055.1 Argiope trifasciata | reverse complement strand
ATATATATATATATATATATATTACTTTAGAAAAATAGAGGTAAATTAAGGTGTAAATACGCGCTTGAAACTTCAAAGATCGTTCAAATTATCAGAAATTCCCTTCATTGCTTCAAAATATTCTGTGATTTAATAGCTATCAAATGATGCCAAGATGTTGTCAATATTCGAAATATTTCTAGACTTATAAGGATTTTTCTTGAGGTACTATCACTAAAAAGTTTAGTTCCTTTATTTTTAAAACTGATTTTAAGAAGAATGATATTTCCGCTAAGCTGCTTTATTGACACAATCATAGTTGAACAAAAAATCAATCAAATGCAATCATTTATATATAAAAAAATTGCATATAATAATGGATGTTTTGTGCTTGAATCAAAGTTATACTTCTGGAAATAAATTTTTAATAGTTATTTAAAAGTTATAATTACACAAAAAATTTAGCCTTTTCTATTCATTGTTGATGAAAAAATTGTTAGCAAAACAATATAATTTACAATTCGAGTGAGACAGACTACTTGGAGACTAATATTAGGCATCATTTCCAAATAGAATTGCATGTTTGCACAAATTAGAATTTAAGATATCATGTTACCAAAAATTAAACTAATTAGCTCTCTACATATTAATTAACTATCAGGTTAATAAGTATTTTTCTCACCAAAATGAGTTTAAACATACATTAATACCCTACTGTAAAAAAATTAATTTTTAAAGTCAAAATTTAAAAAAAATCCTCTTGTGCGTACGCTTGCCTTGAATTACAAATAATCTAGAATCTTTAGTCTTTCTTGATATAAATATGAGAAAATCTAATACTTATTTTCATTTACATTAATAATATTAAATTCCATCTTACTTGTGAAAAATTTGTATTTAATGTGGCATTTTAAGGTATCCAACTACGTTAAAAACATAGGTTTTCGACCACATTGGCGAATTTGTTTTATTGCTGTTATTTCTTGTGGTTGAAAGTTTCATCTTTCCAAAACGGTTTATCTTTTCGAGGGAAAGGAACGTCTGGCCTATTATACAGAGTCACATTTTTTCAACTAAAATTTGTTCTTTCACTTCAGTTTCCTCAAAATTGTAATTTTCATTTTTAATTCTCCATCGTTAACATGATATCTAAAAAACTAATTGAAGTATTTACATAAAAATGTCAGCGTGTGTTTTAAATAATATAAGCAATAAAATGAACAACAATTTTTATTATTGGCCAAATAATTTTTTATTTATACGTGTTTTTAGAAAGATTAAATTGTGAATTTATGGAAAAGAAGCATACATACATACATTTCTACCCATACATTCTTTGCATCTGAACATTTTCCTTAGATTTTGATTCATTTCATTCATCATTATATTCTATAACGTGTACAAATAACAATAGGAATTCTGCATTAGAGTTTTGGGTAGAGTGTTAACCATCTTTGGTTATATTTCATTAACATTAACTACCGATTTTCCTATTTCTCAAAACTTATTGTATTTTAGAATTTTTTGTATTATAGTATCATGTAGTATAGTTGACATTTCATCTAAATACCCTCGTTTTAAATAGTGTTTAAGAAATTCAATTTTTTAAACATATACTTTCGAACATAGTAGGATACATTAAGCCTATGGTGCAATAGCTTCTGAGGGAAAAGACCTTGAGCATCCAAGGACAGAAGTCTCACTTCTAGCTCATATGAAGATGACACACAGATTTCCTTGCACAACCGTACTTTACAGGGGAATTCTTTCATACACGTCTTAGATAGAACATAGGGTAGAGAACAGACATGCCCGAACAAGGACATGTGACACCTAGGTCCCAGAGAAGGCGGACTATCCCTATGCTGAGACTTGTGAAAATATTTTAGCTGATAAATAATGGCTTGTTATTAATATTTTAATTCGAAATAGGAGGGTCACAATTAATGTATCCGACTGATTTCGAAGGAAATTTTATGAAAAATTGGACTTTTTATTAACTATTTATGGATTTTAAACGTATTATCAATAATACACACTATCAATACAAAAACAATTTTTTGAAAATATAATGTATTTTGAGAAATGGGAAAATTTGTAGTAAATTTTAATTAAATTTAACTAAAACTGCTTACACTGAACACAAAATTGTAATGTAGCAAACATATTTTTTTCTAAGCAAGTTATATACAATGATGAATGAAATGAACCAAAATCTAAGAAAAAGTTTGAGATACAAAGAATTTATGGGTAAAAATATGCGCATATATGCATTTTAACACAATTTTACAACTTAAATTTTTCTAAAGACCCTTATAAATCAAACGTTATTTCACCAATTATAAAAATTTTGGTTCATTTCAATGCCCATATTATTTAAAACACGCGCTGATATTTATGAGTAAATACCTCTATTAGTTTTTGTTGACGATGGAGAATTTTAATGAAAACTGAAGTTTTAGAAAATTGAAGCTAAAGACAAATTTTAGCTAAAAAATAGGTGAAGCTGGATGATAGGCCAAACTTTACTTTGCCTAACAAAAGATGACTGTTTTGGAAAGATAAGTCTGAACTACAAGAAAAATCACCAATATGGTCGATAACCAGTAATTTTAACGTAGTCGGACACCTTAAATCTGATTTTTTAAAATTTTCTATGACAGAACTTTTGACTACTTACGTTTCCGAACTTTAGAGACAAAATGCTGCTTTCTGTCATGGATGGAAGTGAAATATATTTTTGAAGGAAAAAGCGAGCAAAGAAGAAAACGCACAAAATGAAAGATACACTTCAAGGCAAATAAGTAACAGAAAAAGCAACAATGAGTAGCGATGGAACAAGCAATAATAAACAACAATAAGTAACAGAGCAACAATCAATAACAAGTAAGAATTGGTTAACAATAACAAACAACAATATTATTGCTAAATAAGTAACAGTATATGATATATAAATAATTATAATGATCAAACCTGGGGGGGGGAGGATTTCAGTTTCTTGGTGGGAAAACCATTTAACCTTCCAGCGGGCGCTGTCGTCAAACCAACATGAAAGGTCGCGCGTATTTCCCACATACGCTATAATAAATTTTGAATTTTCAAAACCATAACTATTAAAATTATATTATAAATAGTTTTGCATTAATAACTACAATCACTTTAAGCATTTTTTACTTAAAAAGAAGCAAAAACAATTTAGACATAAATCGCAATAACAATATAAAATGACCACAGGTTAAATATAATACAAATGAAACTGTCCTTATTTTGACAGAACAATTTGCATATAAAACATAGTAGTGCAAAAATACAGAATTTATGTATTTTTTTAAAAAAGAAAAAAAAAGTAATTAAAAGCTAGATATCAAAAGAAAGAAAATAGTTTCATTGTTATTTCATTGCAACGTTGCAATTTGAGCTAATGTGTTTAGTTTGCACCAAACATATACATTTCTGTCAAATCTCACAACCGAAGCTCGTGATTCTAGTCCGCTTTTCTTTCTGGCAAGGTCTATTCATGAAGTCGCATCTTCCACTTCTAGAATACCTAGTTCGGCTTTTTTCTTTAACACCTTTCCTTTTAGCTTACTTTATAGAGATGCGGGTGCTTTTTTTCAACATTTTCCTTCGTGAGTGCATTTTCCAGCTGTCGCCAGTCTAAAACAATATGGATTTATTCGTAAAAATATACAAAATTAGATGTGACAAAAACTTACAAGAACGGTTACGCGCGTCTCTAAAACACAAATATCTGATCGGCAGAGTCCTATTAATGACCCACCCAAACTTACGACGACAACTTGAAGTAGGTCAAAGGGAGGGGGACAAATAGCCAAACACAGGCGTTCCCAGTTCTCACAAGATCTATAAGTATAAAGCGAAATTCATCTCTAGTGTATATCTCACATACGCGAGCCCACTGGCATATTAAAAAGAAGTATTAAATTCTACGTTTGTATTCTACATTGAGAAAATTTGGTTCCGCGTTTTCTTTCGATGACAATCTAAATGTACCGAAGCAAATTGATATCTTAGAATTATTGTTCGTTTCAAGATATGTAGGCTAACATTTTTGGTCAGTTTTACACTCCATGAGAGTAAAACATTGTGAGACGAGATTATTTTTCCATTATATGGGTCAAAAGTATTGCCAATGTGAACCTAACGCCAGTCTAGTTGACAAGTGAAGCGAATGACAAAATAAAGGTCGCCAAAGCGGATAAAGTCGTCGAGAGAATAACATGAGTTTGATGAATTTTAACGTTAAATTTGACTTAATTCTGCATTTTTTTACTTTTGGCAATTCTTTTGTTGCGCCAATATAACGGAAAAGTACCGAGGAGCACTCTTCCAGTCATGACCTTGATTTCCGCTCCGTCAGGCGCATTTCCTTTAATATCATCCCTATTTTTGTCGAATGAACGTTCCTCATCAATGAATGAAAAAAATATTATAACAAATAAGGTGTAAAACTGTCTATATGATAATAAGGTAAATAATTCTTATTTAAGGTATTCGACTAAGTTCGAAGGAAACATTTTGAAAATTTGGAATCTTTAAAAACTATTTAAAACTATGTTTTTTGGATGTTTTGTCAATTCGAAATGCAAAAGTCTATAAATACAAAAAAATATTGGAAAATATAATATATTTTGAGAAATAGGAAAATTTGTAATAAATTATAATGAAATTTAGATAAAAAAAATTTAGCAGTTTACACAAAATTGTAATGCAGAAATCCTACTTTAATTTGTACACTAGTTATAGAATGTAAGGATGAAGGATATGAACCAAAATCTAAGAAGAATTTTGAGATGCAAAGAAGTTGTGGAGAAAATATACATATGTATGCATTTTTTTCAGTAAATTCACATTTTAATTCTTCTAAGAACATTTAAAAATTTAAAAAATATTCCAACAACAACAAAACGCTTGGTTCATTTCATTAAACATATTCCTTAAAACACCTGCTGAATTTTTTATGTAACTACCTCTATTATTTTTTGAGATATCATATTATCGGTGGAGAATTTTATGAAAATTAAGTTTCTGATGACAAACCAGGATTTATTTTTCCTAAAAAAGATAAACTGTTTTGAAAAGAAGAAAATTTGAACTGCAAGAAATAGCAATTAAACCAATTCACTAATGTGGAGTATAACCGGTAGTTGCGTAGTTCTATACTTAAATTAACGTAAATTTAAAACAAATTTCTTGATAATCGTATAAGAATTGCAGACTGAATTGAGAATCAACAAATAATATCTGGTTTTGTTATTTTCAATGGCAGTGATCACTGTCGACGATTTAAAGCCTAAATGAGTGTCTCTTGTTTTTCAGTAGTGCCAACTAAGGCCAAGAGTATGACTCAGCTACTTCATGCTTCAGATTCGCTTGCACAACCCATTATTACAGGGGGCCACATTAACTCTACTCACAGACAGAACACAGAATAACAATTACGCCCGAACCTGGATTCGAATCCGGGAGGCCAAGATCACGGGAAAGACACGCTACCCCTTGGACAGAGCGCCGAAACATCTGGAGTAATAAATATAAGGCTTCAATTCATTATACTTTATACCCATCTGAGTTTCCTATGGAGCTATGAAGGAAACTGCGTTTTAAAATAATTATATGTTTGCATTATCTTTCTTATATGCTGTGCATTTTATTTTATGAATATCTTTATTTAAGAAATTCATCAACAAACAAACACTGTAAATAATAACTTTAGGGAATAAATTTACAATCCATATTAATTCAATTGAGAGACGTTTTTTTGTTAATCATTAACACTATGGATATTTTAAGCAAGAACATTCTCATAATTTTTTAATAGTAATAATGCAGTGAAAAACATATAATTTATGAGTGAAGTTTCAGCTAAAAGAACAAAAAAGAAGAAAATCCTTGTCTTACCTTCTTAATGAATAGGAATATTTAAAACGAGGCAATTGTGTTTATTCTTATTTAATTATCATTTCTCATATTCAAATTGAGCTAGAATTTCCTTATGATTTTGTAAAATAAACAAACATAAAACACATGAGTAAAGTCTTGCTGTATAATGTGTTTAATTATCATTTCTTGTGTTGTAATTGTCTTAAAAATGTAATATTTTCTTGAGAAATAAATATAAGTGGAACAAATTGGAATACTCCACAATTAAAGAAAGTACGTTTGTTGACGGTAATGAATTTTTGAAAAGATCTAACTAAGCAGTTACTACACTTTAATGCAAATTAGTATTTAAAAAAATATGATACCGCATCATAGAAAACCATTAAAATAAAACTCTCTGAGTCTAGTGAATTTAAAAGGCAACAAAAAGTTTTATTGTATTCAAATCCTTTCCTTTCCTTTTTCCAGTAACGTAAAAATGCTTTTGAATTTAAAAAGAAAGTTGTATTATAGACATAAAAACATAATTTTTTTAAAGAAAATAAATTGCATAATATTTAAATTGGCTTATTAAGCATAGCAGCTGAATTACATCAAACCTAGCCAGGCAATTTTGGTGACGAAGAATTAACAGAATTTCAATGCCTAAATTAATTGAGATCTTAATGTTATTAAAATACAGGGTGTGCCATATATTCGTCTAAACTTTAAAAAAATTCTATTTTTTTAAAGATTAGACGAATTACTATAATTACTATATTTTAAAAAATTTTGTATAATATGTTTAGAGAGCCTTCACGTAATTAATCCCATGAGATCAATGGTACAAAAAATGACCGATACCTCAAAATCCTAATACGATGGTTTATGGAAATCAAGAAAATGAAACACTGTAAATTAACACAACAAATTTTATTTTAAAGATGAGAATGTTCAAAATGAAATCCAGGACCAGATATTACTTTGTAAATTACTCAAAATCATAATATCGTTACATTATAAAAGAAACTTTAAATTATCAAATTATCTTCCTGCGTAGTTTTATTTTGATTCAAATCACCAATTAAAGAAAACAAAAAAAAAATCATTTACTTGAATCTACAGTTCAAAAACGTCTCATAAAATTAACACAATTAGATTTTTGACACATACTATTGGGACCTAATTAAAACCTCAAAATTAAAATAAATCCCATAACTCAAAATCATGCATTTTTACGCAACAACGTATCAAACTTCAAATTATCTTTCTCTTATAATTATTAAAGGAAAATAATAACCTTGAAGATAATTACAAAAGAACGAATATACGTTATGACAGTATTATTAAGATCTTCGTTTTTTTCTCTCTCTTTTTTTCATTCTGGTGATATTCATAGCATATCCAAATGACAACATATCCATGGCATTGGAGTATGAATTCTTCCAGCAGAAGGGGAATGGGCTCATTAATTCCTCTTTAGGACATTCATTACAAAATGTGTTACCATTTGGGACCAAGATGACTTTAGTAGTCATCCAACACTAATTAATTAATTAGTAGGGTTTGGAATAAATTGTGAAAAATAATTGCTTGCCACCCGTGCTGTATGAGGGTTAAGTAGATGCATTGGGTCTACATTCCTTTGTTGTCGTTAATAAGCAGAGTTCTTAAACTAATCGTTGCTTTCGTAAATTTTAAAATACGGGAAAGTCGAATTGCGACTCAAAATTCCTAAATTTTACATTACTAAATGAAGGAGTCTTCAAAGGATAAAATTTTCTTACATGGTATATCCGAATAATGATTATATAATTAATTGGCCTTCGAATAGGGTTTTAAAAACATTTTAAGACAAAAGTGGAACGCAAGAAATAAAATATTCATTGGGATGAATGAGCTTAGTTTAATTATATTAACATCCAATTTTAAAGCAACACTAGGGCTATTCTGGGACGGACCTCGTCATTTTGAACCAAGGTCAGATGATGAGGATGACATCCGAGCTGGCTTCCCCTCTCCAAACATCCACACCAAACCAATGGGAGGACGTTTGCCGCGACGGATTTAATGTACACCAGACCCACTTACACGGCGATTCTACGGTTGAATCGGATGTCGAATTCACAAACCTCCGGTTCCAAAGCTGAGACCTTACCACCAGACCACCACGGCCCTTGGGATGCATGAGCATAAAGGTAATTGTAAATTTACAAAAATAATTTTAATATTATTTAAATGTTATTATTAGAAACATCGAAATTCGAATAGTTCTTATTATTAACAGTTAGTTTTCAACCTATATATTTAAGATAAAATTATAAGTTTATGGCACAATTTGAACTTGAAAGCAATTAGATGTTAAATATTTCTTTATTTTGTTATTTTTTTAAAGTTAATTACAATGATCTTTCGATTCATACTGTTAGTTAACACTCTCCCTTGTATATATATAGCTTGTACAAATACACTTTTAAAACATGTAGGGGAAGACACGATATTAATACAGTTATTTTAAATACTATTTAATAGAATTTTTCTGTTAGGTCGCCAAACCCGTAGCCAAATTCTGAGATTACAGACACAACACTCATTCATAAATAATATAAGATATATAAATAATATTAAAAAAAATTAGCAATTAATTTTTTTGAAAAAAATATTATTTGTTAATACTAAATACAAAAAAATATTATGTATACTCAAGACATGATCATTGATATAAAGTTAATTACAAAGTCGGTGGGGTAATGATATCGAAACGTCTTCAGATTTATATTTTCACAATAAGAATGCCCGCAAAATGGGGTTATGGGATTTCTATCAGTTGTGTGGAGTGGTGTATGCCAGGAAACTAAAGAAGCACATAATCGAAATTTGAAGCCTAATAATCCATTGTAAAGAAGGAATTAAGAAACTAAAGTTTATAAATATTGAGTTGATAATTCCAGAAAACATGAATGGAATTGACTAGAACATATGTCTACGGAGTTAAAAGAAATTCAATTGTACTAAAATTTTGGAAATGAATATTTTGTACATAACAGAATCCAGAGCTTCAAATGAATCTCCTGTTGCCATAATACATATACATAACAAGCGTTTTTGAAAGATGATATGACATTTGGCATACAAATACCAAATGATGAATTTGGTATATAAATAAATTTTTCTTATCTTTATTGAACTAAGCAGAAATAGCTAAAATTATATATAAATATATCTATACTTATAATAAAGCTCAATGTGTGTGTGTGTGTGTGTGCGTGTGTGTGTGTGTTGGCGCTCTACAGGCCAGACCGTTAGACCTACAGCTACCAAATTTGGTACATGTATACCTTAGAGGTCGGGAATGTGCTCCTCGGAGCCCTTTTTTCGAATTTTTAATTAGAATTTGAATTAATTAAAATTTAAGCGAAATTTCAGCGTTTTTCCGTTATAACTTCCGAAAATATTATTGCACAAACATGATTTTTATATCAATTTAAAGATTAAAAAATTAGCTTTCTAACGATATCAGTGTTTTTAATTTATAACGTAAGCTTCTATTTTTAACGAATTTTTAAAGAAATATTTTAACCATGTTTTTATCACGTGACGGGATAAAATAAAAGAATGCCGGAAGTTCGAATAAAAAACTATCATCGCAAAATAAATCTAAAGAAATGCAACTTTTATGACTGGATAAAATAAAATAAATATAAAATGTGATATTTTCTAAAAAAATAAATGCAAAGCAAAGGATTGTATGATCGTTTGCAATATCTAAATAATTACTTCAATAAATCTTCTTTACGGTAAACCTGATCGAATTTAGACAGGATATGCATTGGAATCCGACTTAATGGGATATTTCTATTATCGTTTGCAATATCTGTATCATTAATTCAATATTTTTTTTCATTATAAAATGTGATATTTTCTAAAAAAATTAATGCAAAGCTAAGGTTTCTATAAAATCTGCAAGAGCACGTCAAATTGAAAAAATTAGTTTTTTTTACCGTGTTGCCATCATTTTGACAGAAGTTCAAATTAAAAAAATTAAAAAAACTATCATCGCAAATTAAATCGGAAGAAATGCAACTTTTAGCACGTGACTAGATAAAATAAAATAAATATAAAATGTGATATTTTCTTTAAAAATTGCAAGGCAAATGATTCTATGATCGTTTGCAATATTTAAATCATTAATTGAATAAATTATCCTTATTTATACAGGATTGAATTTATACAGGATATGCATTCAAATTCCTTTTCAATGGCCAATTTGTAAAATATTATTAATAGTCATACATATTGTTTAATACTATTAATTTGATCTAAATGAAGTAAATAATTACATTTTATGAAGTTTGAGTTAAACAATGCATTTATGAATAATGATTTTTAGATTTCTTCATACTTTGCTCTGTCACCCATATTTTACAAAATATTTTTATTAATATTTTAAATAAAAGTTGCTACATCAATCAGTCTACTAAATCAATCATTAAAATTTACTGATTTATAAAATTAAAGAATATTATGATGAAAACGCTTTCTTTTAGAACTTTCCGTCCATCATCTCAAAGAAAATATTAATTTCAGGCCAATCAATGCCCGGAGTTATTTCAAGGTTAATGAATATGTGATTTAATTGAAAATGTTAGAACCCATTACTCATGGCGAACCAGCTGGTCGCCAAAGGCGGCTAGTATAAAATAAACATTCCTAGAGGCATAATATTGAAAAATAAATCAAAAATTACGAAAATGTCATAACAAAATTTTTAAAAATATAGATAAACAGTTTTTTTATATTAATATAAAAAAAGGAAAGAAAAAAAATCGCATTTAGTCTGAAATGTCTTTTTTATATGCAGGAACAAGCCGAATCTTATCAGTAAGCTCCGAGAATAAAATATAACAAAATAATCGCAGAAAAAATTGGTATATAAACACCATTTTCCTCTTATTTTTCATTGTTGAAATGTAAATTAAACATTTTTTATTAGAAATAGTGACAAAAAATATGTTTCTCAATCTAATTTGGATTAATTAAAAGAGTTGAAATTCTAAAGTTTAGAGTAATGGATTTTACATTTATGAAAGTCTTGAAAATTACTCACAAAAAATATAAACAAAAAAAAAATTCTCTATAAATTTTAGTGTATGTATCTTTCATACAAAAGCCAATTCAAGCATAATATTGAAATATAATAATTACGTCATTATTTTCAAATAGTATTCAATTACATGCCCTTTTTAACTGTAATCTTTGGTAAAAATTGAGCATCATATTGAGCCATTGCTGGGGTTAAATAACACATCTTTCTCAAATTAAGTCAATTTTTACTAATAGAAAATATGAAACAAAAAATATCTTAATACATTACAAAGGCCATGTCTATCATAAAATAAGGCACTCGGAAATATTATTGAATAGAATTATTGAATCGTTATCTTAAAAATTATGTAACTGAATATATTTTTATTTCCTGTAATCTCATGTAAAAATAAAAAATCATATTAACTGAATTTTAGGGTTAAGTGACGATCCCAGCATCCTCAATTCCTTACAGCAGCTTAAAGATATAAAGAGGAACACAGCGTAATGTGAACAATCTAGATACCATTATGGCCCAGTTATTACGAATAATTGAATCGTTTTCACTAATGACTTTAAACCATTCCGACTAGCCAGCACCTGCTACTAGGTAGTCAGAAATGTAGTCGCTAAAATTTCAAGTACTGACCTAGTCCCTAAATTCTCCTAAATATAATCCAATTCTAGAAATTGGGGAATATCATAGGATTCCTTCCACGAACTCACGATAGACTGCCGTGCAATTTACACGAATCTGTAGATTTGCATTTAGCCATTTGATGCAACTATTATTCAAATTCATAGTCAAAACATATAGAATCTGACACTGCATGCATTGACGCTGCAATGCGATTCATGATTTGCAAGAATGCGCTGTAAAACAATCATGACTTTACATAAGTAACATTTTATTTCAATGTCTAAAGGTATATGTATGGTAATGACTTTATCTTGACCGATGAGAGTGGAGTTTCCAACAAATATTGTATTTTATCTTTGTTATATATATATATACACTGAAGTGACAAAAGTCATGGGATAGCAATATGCAAATATACAGATGGCAGAAGTATCGCACCGAAAAAGTATAAATGCGCTGTTCGTTTTCCAGAGCTTTCATTTGTGTTCAAGTTATTCATGTGAACAGGTTTTTCGTGATTTATGGCGGCACGACGAGAATTAACAAACTTTGAACGTGGAATGTTAGTTGGAGCTAGACGCATGGGTCATTCCATTGCGGATATCGTTAGTGAATTCAACATTCCGAGATCCACAGTATCAAGTGTGTGCCGAGAGTATGAAATTTCAGGCGTCACATCCCATCATGGACAGCGCAGTGGGTGACCACCTGCACTTAACGACCGAGACCGCCGACGTCTGTGTAGAATGGTCAATAATAATAGTCATAATAATAATAATATGTTTACAAAAATATTGTTTTCATAAAAATAATATATAAACTAATATTTTTAAGAATTTATTGGTAAATAGTTTATCATTTGGAAAAGCACACACACATATATACATATAGCAATGGTAATCATCTCCCATGCACAAACAAATAAAATACATATTAAGTCGAAAACATTCTTCTTGGTGCAAACATTAAAGTTAGAATTAATATAAATACATTTTCTGAAAGTGCAACATGATGCAGAAATAGAAGGAGCTTAATTTATATTGAATTTTTCATCATTCTGAATTTTTCTGATCAAGCCGATTCCTCCCAACAAAAAAAAAGAGCTTAGGGAGAAAAGCACCGGCCGGATTCAGCATCCCAACAGCACCCATGGGGTCCACAGTTTCAGTCCACGGGACAGGGCAGTATACGAATCTTCCACCGAACCAGCCACAAACACCGGGAGCTAGGGGGAGACCCTTATCCCTCATCCTCCAATCTTGAGGGTATATTTAATTTTTTAAAAATTTTACGGGCATTGCTACAACAGTGGAAGTCTTTATTTATATTAATATATAAACATAACTCAACCCACTCCATGGGTGGGAACAGCATGACTATAGCAGTTCGACGCGCCTCAATGGAGAAGATTTTTTAGATAACAAAGCTCATCCACTCTGTGGAGAGAAACAGCATGGCTATAACAGTTCGACCCATTTCAATGGAGAAAATATCTTAGATAACGAAGCTAAGCCCACGGTAGTGGAGAAAAAAATGCATAACTATAGTTGTATTTACATACATTGAATGAACCCACAGAGTGAAGAAGTTCCGTTTGTACATGTACGTGGTTAATACCACCGATCCAGCAAAATAAAATTAATAAAACCTAGCACAGTACACGAATTTGGCGAACCGAAAGTGCTGAATACTGCTATTCGGCTTAAGACTATTGGATACTGACAGTTTTTGATATATAATTTCAAAATATATAAATATATAATTCCAAAATATATAAATATATGATTTCAAAATATATAAATATATAATTTCAAAAGTATATATTTGAAATTATATTTATTCAGTTTATTATAAGCTATTTATGTTTTGTTACTTTATAAAATCTTTAACTGAAGAATGATATTACTATTACAGTAATTGAAAAAGTTAATTCCTTAGAATGCAAATTAATATAGATAATTTAAATAGACCACCTATCAGAAACTCAACAAAGAGGTATACACTCCTTGAAATAGGTCACCTCGCAATCGAGAATTAGATGCTTTCGGCATGGTGGTTGAATCTCGTCAACCCGAGGGGTACAATAAAGGTGGGGAATCTGGATTTTCCCATCGATAACGGATCGTACTTCCTATGTTGAGAGTTGAAATGTGGCCGCTAATGGCCTTTAGGAGTAATTCACAGTTGCCACCAGTGTTGCTGTAGTGGAGGTCGGGTCACTCAGTATTCAGTCCTTACCCAATATACAAAAATTCGGCAATTGTGAAGTGGCCACGGCATTCCTTAGAATACAAATTAATATAGATAATTTAAACTGATAACCTATCAGGAACTCAACAAAGCGACATATATCCTTTGAAATATCGAAATCCCTTCCTGAATCTTCTATTTAAGTGTCATACTTTTGTCGAACTTTCATTCGTATTTTAATAAATACACAAATACTATTAGAATATGAGATGGTGATACCTAATAATGTTTCAGTCATGTTTTTATCAATTGAGTCATATAGTTGAACCCTCAGAAATCTTTTGTTTAGATTTTTAAAAGCTAATGGTTTCGCCCATTTCGTTTAGTTTTTAGTATTGCTAAAATTTTTTAGTTTTTTCTCTTTTTTTGTATTTTCTCAAAAACTAGTGGTTTTAGATTTCCTCCAAGTCCTCTATTGTAACCCTGTCTACGATGTAGTATGACCTTATATGGCTTAAAACCAAACAAAACCTTAACAGAATAGAAGAATAGAGCATTTCAAAAATTATACAGCACAGTCAAACCTTACAGACAAGAACGGTTCACATCAACAGTTTTCTCTATACTAAAAATTGTAGAATATCTACAATATATTTTTAACATGTAGCAATTAAATTCAAAACATGTATTGTGTCTTGATGGTTTTACGGTTAACCAAAAAGAATCAATATGACAAAACCTCATCAAAACTATTACTACATTCCTTTCCTAAGAACAGTTATAAAAGTTAATTTCATTCTTTTAAAGAGGCATGCTAGACAATTCTCTAATGTCAAACTAGTTTGCTGTATCAGATGCAAAATGTATTAATAGTTAATTGGATTATCGAATTTAGGTCCAAACACCGCCTGACAGCTAGTTATTTTCTGATTATCTTTTGGGATTCTCTGCTCAGTTATGGCGAAACTTGGGATGAATTTCACCCGTTGGAAAATTCAGCGACAAAACGCAGTTCAATTTCACGCTGAGTGAGTAAACGGGTGTGTTTGTGACAGACATAGATAAAGTTATTGCAGCCATGTTGAATCTGGATCAAAATCTATGTCATTGTAATTCAGTGCTCTAGGATAGCTGCTATTAATCCAACAAAGGGAAGTTTCTGATTAATAAAGGTTTATTGGATTTTAAAATTTCTTAGAATGTCTTGGATTAAATGTTTTTTTTTGGATTTGTATGCTTTTTGACACAATTTTTTTTCTGGAAAGTAGAGATTAGATAGCTTTAGCACTGTGTGGGATCAAAATCCAATGACATTTGATTGACCGATTCTGTTGTCGAACAACATGATTATTTTGTTTTTCTTCAAGAGCAGGAATTTCAAACTACTCCATGCCCATAATATATATATATATATATATATATATATATATATATAATTTCAATCTTAAGAAAAAATTGATAAATATTAAAAGAGTAATTATCTCATTTCGAAGATAAAACCTTTTATTTTTATTTAGCTTGCTGATAAGTTTTTTTTTTAAATATTGGTGATGGAGTCTTTAACATATATTTAAAACATACTTGAAAAATACATACATATTTCAAAAAATCATAAAAACCAATAATTAATTTTGATGATAAACTTTTACAGCTTCAGACTTACATAATGAAACTGACATCAAAACTGAAAAACTGAAAAAAAAAAGAACAGAAAACGGGAAATTTTGGTTTCAAAGTCTCTTATATCTACAAAAACGCAGTGGTATATATTTTATGGTTCAATTTTAAAATATAATTTATGGTTATTCCCTTTTTTCTACAACATAAGCTGATCTAAAGCAATTTGCAGAGATCTCGATTATGTAATTTTTATTCCAAACTTTCTGCTTTTCCTCTAATATATTATTTTAGCTATAATATTACACTCAGTAATAAAATAAATATTAGTAGAATTTATTCCCTTTTGAATTCTTCAGTTTCAGAAGTAATTCATTAATGAAAATTACATTTTGATGAGTACTTTCAGCAATTGAGGATGGGATTAACCATGAAATTGGAAGGAACACTGGATTATATCGCTCTTTATTCGTGTTTAAAGATAAATTTTCTAAAGCTATTTGAAATTACAGAGTTCTGAAATATTTACATTTACATTAATGTATTAAGAAAATCATATTCCCTGTATACTTTATAGAAAGAAACAATAATTTAGAAAATAATTTAATTTTGTATGAACATACATTTATTATGTATCATAAATTGTTCTTTAAAAATAATACTTATATATTTAAATTTTTGTTGCATATTTTATATGGTAGATTATTTTCTTTTATATGGTAAAAATATTACAAAAAAACCACTTTTATAGTGCATATGACACATACCTGCAGCTCCACGCTCGCGTTTTTGTGTCTTTCTTAACCTTCTTTATATGATTTTGAATTACTTGATATCATTTATTTATTTTTTTACTCTATCTGTACTCATATTAACAAAGAATGTGAGCTCATGTTATGATAATAATTTTTGACTGCTTATAATTAACAAATTTTAAAACCATACGTGACATTAATTACTGTACAGTAAACTGACATTTTAGGTAGCAATGAATAAATTTAAAAAGATTAAATGTGTTAGAAATGTATATATCACGATTCTTGCTGAATTTAGATGTATAATGTAACGTTAATAATTGCTTATGTATTACAATATTGATACTATTATTATATATTATAATATAACAATTATTGTTATAAACGAATACTTTTTAATTTTTGAATTTGGTTAGCTACAGATTATTTTTTAAATTGTGTAAATTGATTTCATTTATTTCAGGCTTGTGGCAATAGAATTTTTTAATACATATTTTATTCATGCTAAGATAATTTGTAATTTTTATGGAATCTCTAATTTCTCTAATTGAGTGCAATATTTTAATATTTTACACACTAAATCATCAATTAATAAATTAATATTTATTCATTTTAATTTCATTTAGTTTCACAGGATCAGATGGAGAATGCAAAATGACCATGTGTACAATTTTTTCAGGATTGAAATGAAATACTATAGATAAGAATCGTAAACAAACTGTTTAAGAAAATGTATACGATTTGAAATACAGTTTTTAAAAGATGGATTTGTATTAGAATACTGATGAATATAAGCGCTTGTTATAAAATTAACTTTATATGAATCAACATAACATCAGTTTGTATTTCTATACATTGCTTTAAGTAACAATGTCTTATCTTTTTAACCAATTTTATACAAAAGCAATCATCTTTGAAATTTACTTAAATTCACATAATAAAAATATAAAAAATGAGATATAAAATAATTGACTTACAGATTCCGGATGCAAACTATAAATTTATCTTTTAACTATAAACTTATAACTAAACTAAATTCCGATAACTGAAAGAATCATATAACCAAAATACCACCGGCTCCAATTCTTTAGATGTTCTCAACTTCAAATTATCTTTTTCTAAGGTCTAGAAAAGGAAAAATCAATTTCTTGAAGATAATTACAAAGTAATGAATACAAAGGATGATAGCATTATTTGGTGTTTTGTTTTTTCGTTGTTAAACTCAGCCATTATTCATGACATAACCAAATGACAACGTATCTTTAAAATTGCCTTACGAATTCTTCCAGCAGAAGTGTAATGGGCTCATTAATTCCTCTTTAGGGCCTTCATTACAATAAGTGTTACCATTTGGGACCAAGGTGACTTTATTAGTCATCCAACACTAATTAATTAATGAATGGAGTTTGGAATAAATTGTGAAAGATAATTGCTTGCCTCCCGTGCTGTATGAGGGTTAAGTAGATGAATTGCATCTACATTCTTTTGTTTGTTGTCTTTAATAAACTGACTTCCATAAACTCATCGGTGAATTTCAAAATATGGGAAGGTAGAATTATGTCTCATAAGTCATAAATTTTGGATTACAAAATGTAGCAGTCTCTAAAGGGTAAAATGCTATTGCATTATACAACTGAATAATTATTAATAAAGTATATAAATTTGAATTTAAATATGTGTAGTAAAAGTATGCATTTACTTACCCGTGCTGTAGGAGGGGTTTGTTTGTTGTTGTTAATAAGCTGACTTTCACAAACTCATTCGTGCTTTCGTGAATTTTAAAATATGAGAAGCTAGAATTTAGTATTTTTAAGGTAGAAGATAGTGTTTCGTTCAGTTGCAATTCCACTTGTATGAAATACAATTCGCCCTTAGAATGTATTATGTACCGTTAATCCCCATCTTCTAGTAATGATTAATTTTCAGTAATGCGTTGACAATAATATGACATTGTCATTACGTTCTGTTGTTTGATGATGATAACAATAACAATTGCTTGTCTTTTGCCGGTCCCTAAATAACCATTCTGAAATTTGAGTCTTTGAAAACAGATTTCTAGTATTCGAGGTTTATAATCATATCTCATCATAACATCCAGAATAATCTGATGACCAAGTTACCGTGAAAATTATAACGCATACTAACACTCACCATCACAGCTACATGCACAAACCTCATATGGAGTTAAGATTTAGCTCTGTGCCATTATTGTATTCAGCAGGAAAGCCACAACCAATCACCCTTCCGGGAAATTCTCATTCCCGTATTCCTTTCATCCCTCTCATAGCAGGTGATATAAAGTATCCCTCTCATAGAAGATGAGAATGTTCCCATCTCATAACAGGTGAGAATGTATCCATACAATTCTCAATTAATCAGTTCAAGGCCCGTGATTCCTTTAACGAAATCAGGATAATGTCTTTTTTAAGCGTTTCAGGTTTGACAGGGTTACATGTCGTCTCGGTAATAACATGGGCTCAACTTAAATAGAACAAGTAATATAAAAAATTAAACTAAATTTCTACTTAGGTCAAGAAAAAATATTCTTATAACTTTTTGTTAAATAATTATCAAACCATTATCAAGTATTAAAAAATGAGTGATTTTCGCAAGAATTGAACTTGCGTTCTTCACCTTCACATGAAAAAAAACAGAAATTCTTGCAATTTACCAATTAAGCTATTGTCTAATGATTTCAGTTCGCATTACAAAATGGTAAAACTACATTTAAAGTATTAAACATTAATTAAATTGAAAAGTAATGAATTAATATTCGAAAAAAACTATATTAATATCAAGTTTCAGCCACTACTAGTTTCAAAAAATGTATTTGAATTTGAGAAAATGAATAAAAATGTATTTTATTAACAATTCGAAATTTGAAAAATATATATAAATATATATTGAGAGTATTAACTAGTGGTAGGAATTGAAATGGAAGATGGATTTCAGTTAATTTCCTGAGAAAATTCTTCAATAATAATAAATAATTAATATTAACAATATTTGATGTCAGAAACCAAGCACATAAATGTATACAAAATTTCAATGTCAGATCTCGAATCATTTGCCAATTTATGATATTTTATATGGATGATGATATATTACATTAGATCTGTGCCATTATTGTATTTTATACGAGACAGTAGAAATTCAGGATCTTCACAGATTTGTTAGAAGCCATCTTGATGTAATAAGGGAATATGAAGAAATTTTATTATAAATTTCATTTTATTTTGTTTTTATGATATTCTTTCTTCATTTATTTTCTAATAAACATGTGAGGCATAAGAATATCAGTAAGAATCAAAGTGGAATATATTTTTTAAAGACATAACCGAAAGATAAAAAATAAGCAAATAAAAAATATTTAAAAAAAGTTATTTTTAAACGCTTTTACAAAATTTTTTTTAACAGCTTTTGAGAGAAAAACATAAATTATTCTCACCTAATTATAAATATTTTTTTCTTATTTAAATAAATGCTATATCTTATTTATGAAAAGAAAGGTTTCCAGTATTATGTTTCATACGTTCAAAGAACTAAATTCATAGTTTAAAATTCTAATATCTAATGAAGAAAATGTATGCGCGCTTTAAAAACATAAGTTATTTGATGACCATTCTATTAATTTAATCAATTTAAAAAAAATCAAGTCGGAAGTTTTTAGTAATAGCAAGAAAATTAATATTTTCTGAACTAATTACTATCAAAGTAATTATTTTATAATTCATAAAATATATAAATTTTTTACATACAGATTTCCTTTTTCTTAATGAACTAAGAACTTTCCATTTTTTGTCATGGTATATACTTTTATAGTTAAGAGATGTCATTAGACGAAGAGATTAGGTTGCCATATGCCAAAAAAAAAATAATTTCATAATTAGTAGCAGTTAGTTACGTAATATTATACTAAACATATATAATCTTAGATTCCTTTCTTTAAGAGCTATGGAAGTCATTTCCAGAGCACGCAAAACAAACTATACACTAGTTGCATAATTTTAATTATTTTTTGATCTGAAAAAATATAATTAATCTAAAGGAATTGGCTAAATATTACTCTAAAATTTATCTAACACGATGGATATGTGATAAATGATTCTAAATTTTTTGATGAAATCCAGATTTTTACTACGAAAAGTCTTTCAATATGAAATTTAGACATACATCTTGAAATTAAAATGCTTCAGAGTTAATTTAATTGTTTTTCTTCCAATCGTAGTTTCTACATCGCATCATTTAGGATCGATAATATGTCAGACTAATATTAAAGATTTAAAAAAATATTTTCATAAAACCTATTTGCATCTCATAAGAAACACTTCCATCATCTATTATTTCCTTTCATCACTTATTATTGATATAGTTTACCGTTACATGTATTATTATATCGAGGATACACTAGTATATGATTATAAATTAGAGAATAGACAAATTACTTTCCAATGTACAATGCAAGTTCATTTGTCTGACTTGACTAAACAGAATTAATGCTATTTTATCTCAAAAATAGTCCACCTTACGAAATTCCTGTTCAGCCACTTATTCACGACCACTCAACGCCTTGAAAACTATGCGGTTCAGTTCTCAAACGAAGTTTGAATGTTGAGACTAAACAAAAGTAAATTTATATGTGTAGATTCCTATCAAAAATTCATACATTCTCAAATAATATTAGTTCATTCTATTTAAAAGGGATGCTGCATATCCAGGAAAGAGAAGATTCATTTGAAATAGATTCACCAAAAGAATCTTGGAATATGTACTTGAGATGCAGAATTTGGAAGTCCCGTAGTGAGAAGAATATTAGAGTGGCCAATGGTCGCCAGTGACTGACTAAAACAACTGACTGAAAATGAATATGGATATCCAATTTGTGACCTGAATGTGACTCAAAATAAAGGTAATTTCATACTGGTTTACTTCATGAGCATTTGTTATTTATATATATTGCATTAGTTTCTTTTAAAACAGCGTTTCATCTTGAGTAAATAAAAATATAACTGCCGTATTTCAAAAAACAATTCAAAGGTATTTATCATAACTGCTCTATTCCAAACACAAAATACAAACGCATTTTTTTAATTTAAAGATCCAGGATAATCTAATTTTAAAATATTCTAAAAGCCTTTTGAAAGCAAAAATAATAGCACGCACAAAGCATAAATTCTAACATATTTTCTTTAAATTTTTTTCATTATGTTTTGACAAGCCAAATTATTTGATATAACAGTTATTAGTGAATATTTCTTTTGAAAAATGAGCAACATATTGTGCAAAGACTGTTTACAAGTAATTTCCGCTTTGTTTCATGTAAATAATACTAGAGATAGCATAAGTTAAAAAATTATTGCAGTAAATTTTAAAAAGACACGGAATTTTCTGTCTGAAATTTCTGATTATTGTTACCATAAAAGAATTTTTATCCCTAGACGTTAAGCAAAAATTCTTACTGATGTAAACAACAACTATATATATAAAAAATTGAAAAATGAGTATTTCTCGGAAATTACCTAATTATTCTTTAACATACTTTGAAAGGTGATAACATAAAATTTGGAGCGATTTTTAATTCTAAAATTTTAAATATAATAATAATTATCTGTCAGTTAAGTGATATTTTTTTCACTTGAAGCCTTTTGAAATAACAGTATTACTTTTTTATTTTAAAATTCCAAACGTCATTGTTCTGTAAGCAAGACTTCAATTGTAGTGCAATTTTTTCTGTGTTTTTGCAATTCTTAACTGTATATTTTGCATATATAGTAACTTTTATTACTTAACTTGACATTCTTTTATCGAATATTTATAGTATAAGTTTTGAATTGTTAAAAGTCAAGGAATGAGCTTTTTATATGCATTGTCACATACTATTTGAAGAATACTTATTTTTAAAATCCTTAATTTTTTTAATCCTTTACAGGCCAGAATAAGCATTCTCTTTATATGAGTGGTAAACCAAAAAAAAATTTTGCAAGGTAAAGGAAAAATGATTTATTAACAATAGATGCAGGATTCAAATGGTAATTAAAATACATGTGTGGTGGTCATTTCTCTACTTAATCATCAAATCTGTTGAAACATTTCTTGCACAGCTGGAGGCATTTGTTTAACCCGTCTTGGTTATAATCAGGTTCCTGGCTACTAAGCCAGATCACATTTTTGAAAATCACCGTCTGATATGAATCAAATAAATGATAGGATGAATGTTTCTTGAATGCCAGGAAAAGAAAATAATCACTGAGAGTCAAATTGGGGCTATATGGAGTGTGACTCCAGACCTCCATCCTAAAATTTTCCAGCAATTCCTCTTTCAGCTTCAAAAGAACGACACCATTTCCTCCCCTCCTGTTTACTCATTTGTTCACCCTCCCTACTCTTCGACGATTTGTCTGTGAATCTCCAGTGGGGACACATTCTCGCCCCGCTGCAATCGTATCACGGCTCTCAACTCTGTGCGAGACTACTTTTTTAGACGTCTTGTTATTAATGTCGCTGCTTCAGACCTCAGTACTAACACTAACTGCGCTAATTCTCGATTTGAGCTAACGAACGGTCTAAGACAACTAGTTCTCTCTGAGTAACAATATTCTCATCCACAGTTTCTACTTTGCAAATACTGACTACTGCTTGTAAACAATTTTCCAGACCACCTTTATACTAGAGTTCTTCTCGATTTTATCAACAATCTGCTTTGCCTGGAATATTACACACTGATGGGAAAAAAAATCCTAACACTAGGAAGGAGCTGTGCTAGTTAAACGAAATTTGGTAGACGTGTTTATACATCTGAAAGATGACGTCGATTCAAATTTCAAGCTACGCGCGTAAGTGTGGCGCTAGGAGCGACACTGTGAACATGCAAATGAGGTTTGCTTTAAATAAGCGCTGTAAGATTCGTGATCGTTATTTACAGTTGAGATTTGACGTAGTGGGTTAATGTCAGTCAAGGATGCCTCTGAGAAGACGAAGAAGCCATTATGAACAGCTCACTGAGTTTGAACGAGATCGTGTTGTAGGGCTACCAGAAGGTGGGTTTTCTTTCCGCAATATTGCTGAAGGACTTGGCAGGAATGTATCCACTGTGCATGAGTATTGGCGGCAGTGGTCAAGAAGGTACTGCCTCAAGAAGACCAGGTTCCGGGTGGCCACGTGGTACTACTGAGAGGGAAGACCGTCGTATTCGGTGTATGGCTGTGGCTAATCGTACTGCGTCTGCAGCTGAAATTTGAGCTGCGGTTGGCGCCACAGTGACACAACGAACTGTTACAAATCGGTTACTTCAAGGACAGCTCCAAGCCAGATGCCCTGTACAGTGCATTCCACTGACTCCAAACCTCTGCCGTTTGCGACGTGAGTGGTGTCACGCTAGAGCTCATTAGAGGACGGAGTGGAGATCTGTTGTGTTTTCTGATGAAACCCGGTTCTGTCTTGGTCGCAGTGATAGCCGTTTGTTGGTTAGAAGGAGGCCAGGTGAACGCCTGCTAGTGACCTGTCACGTATGGTACCTACTCCTGGAGTTATGGTTTGGGGAGCAATTTCGTTTGACAGCAGGAGCACTCTCGTGGTTATCCCAAGCACCCTGACTGCAAATTTGTACGTCAGTCTAGTGATACCACCTGTTGTGCTACCATTCATGAACAGCATTCAAGGGGGTGTTTTCCAACAGGATAAAGCTCGCCCTCACACCGCTGTTGTAACCCAACATGCTCTACAGATTGTCAACATGTTGCCTTGGTCTGCTAGATCACCAGATCTTTCTCCAATCGAGCACGTATGGGACATCATTGAACGACAACTCCAGCGTCATCCACAATCAGCATTAACTGTCCCTGCATTGATCGCCCAAGTGTAACAGGCATGAAACTCCATCCCGCAAACTGATATCCGACACCTGTAGGACACAATACATGCACGTTTGCATGCTTGCATTCAAAATTCTGGCGATTACACCGGTTACTAATGTACCAACATTTCACATTTGAAATGGCTCTTCTCTCCAATTTCTCTCCCTGTGATCTTGAAACTTTAATCAATTAAATATGTTATCTAGACAAATGTATTCCTAAAATTTTATATTTGTACAATAATTTTTTCTTGGTGTTGAGATATTTTTTGCCATCAATGTATATACTTAATTTTCTTTAAATCGTGTAGATTAACCTTCTGCCAATGGTTTCGTAAAATAGTGAGATAAGGCCACATTCTGGTAAATCCAGACTATATATACTTAACAACCGTTTAGATATAATTCCTTATCCATGATTCATCTTCATTGTCAAACATTAAAATCGTGCTATTTTAGTAGTCTTTCACATCTTAAGTTCACTGAGTATACGAACCATTCTTATGATTCTGAATTTCATTACAGCAAAGCTTTATTAGCACTTGAATGTGCTATTTATCGATCTACTATTATTACCAGGTATTCTGACTTCATATTTTTATCTATCTTGAAAATTGCATGAATATTAAACAAAACTATTTTACAATAGACTTCAAGATTGAAGGAAAAAATGGATTAAATATCTAACGAAAACTATGAAAAAAAGGTTTCAATTTCAGGGCAACAATTTTGTTTTAATTACCAAATTTCAAGAAAATTATTTTGTATCACAGCAAGCGGGAATTAAATGAGTGGACTTTAATGCTTACAGATTTTTCTGAATGTAAAGATATGTATTTTCTTTCTATACTACTTCAAGTCCACTATAAGTTCGAGAAATATAAAGTAGGCACGGAAGTGAATAGTAATAGTAAAAAAGATTTTTTTGTCTTAGTATAAAAGAAAGTCGGAAAAAGCAATTTTTGTTGGGTTAATACTTTAACTAAAGCATAATAAAGATTTTAGTAAGCTGTGAGAGTGTGATTTTGTTTTCACTTGAGGTATTTGAAGCGCTTTAAAGGCAACAAATTCTTGAAGTCTCAAAATACATAAGGAACTAGAAGGCAATGCATATCTTTTTTATTTGGGAGTCGGTATTCACATGATAGTATTTCAATTATCTATCATCTCCTAATGTATATTTATTGTAGATTTGTCTTCCACTGCATAACTTTTGAATTATTTATCGTCTCTGTTATAGTTTTATTTTGAAGTTGCCATTAACTGCATAGCTTTTGTATTAATTATTATCTCTATTGTAGTTTTATTTTTCTTTCATTGAATAGCTTTTGAAATATATTATCTCTATTGTAGTTTTATTTTGGAGTTGCCTTTAACTGCATAGCTTTTGAATTATCCTTCGTCTGCCGTTGTAGTTTTATCTTGGAATCACCTTTCACTGCATAGCTTTTAATTATCTATCATCTCTGTCATGGTTTTTTTTTAAATCAACTTACACTGCATAACTTTGGAATTATCTATAGTTTGCTGTTGAATTTTTCCTTCTTTTAATTCATAGTGTTATTGACTTATTCGAGCAACTTTGTATTTTCTTTAAAAACTAAACAAATAAAGAGATAATTTGTTCAATGATACTTTCAACTAATTAAAATAAAATTATTAGAAAATAATGCAAACTTTTGGCGATTTATCACTAACTAAAGTAACAACCTGTCTTTCAAATTATGCGTCATCTTAAATTAATTGAGTCATTAACCGATATAAACTGGTCTGAAACAATTACAATTATATCTATATACAATTATGTTGATTATGCGGCAATGCTCAATTGTTAAATTCAAAACTGAATTAAAATTAATAAATTAACCATAAAATGAATCCTTAAATTATTGAATGTTATTCAAGACTAAGAGAATTTCAGATTCCTAGTGCCTCTAAAAACAGCATTTCCTTAACAAATGCTCGCTAACTTCAACTCATTTTAATAAGCTGTTTTAATTACTAAAATATGACATCTATCAAACTTTTTCTCAAAATTCTTTACTGCATTATACATTTTTAAGAGATCAGGAAATATCTCCGTTTCGAAATGTTTTGTTTTGAAATCAGCTTACAAATTGGATGTCCAATTAATTTTGCAATAATTGTAAACGAGCATAAATATGTGTTTACGAGCTTTTATGAAATACGCCATTAAAAGTGGTGTTTTTGAAATATGGCATCGTTGCCATTTGACGAACTATGTGAAATTTCAACAACATTTTATATAATCAATGCTCTTTTTAGGAAATTGTTTCCAAAGGCCGAAAAAGATTGTATAGCTCATATTTTCATTATATAATTTTACTTATCTGGTTGGCGTAACATTTAGAAATTTATTTTATTAGATCAAATAATAATAAATGTCAGTCATTAAATCATTTTTTAAAAAATTAATTGAGAAAATGGTATAAGAAATGGTTGGAATTATTTTTAGTTTTACAAAATTATACATATGTTTTGTTGTTATACCAATTTATTGCTTCATTGGCCAAAACATTACGATTCTTTTTAATATGGTATTACAATTTTTAATTAAAAAATAAGTTTCTTAATTTAGTTTCTTTAAGAAAATATTAAACAATGCTTTTTTTTACATTCTTTGTTTTCAAAAGAGCCTGAGAAATTTATTCTAATTCATTAATTAATAAAACAACAGCGTTGGATCTCTTTTTTACAAATGTCGATCTTGTTCAATCGAATTTTATAGTTTTTATTCAGATAATAAAGATTTAGGTCTTTTCATTAAAAAGCACACCGTTTTCTACTTTTTCTCTTTAAGGACTTAAGTATGCATGGAAGTATTATAAGCTCATGTCAATCATTTTTCTTGCAATTGCAAAAACTCAATTATTCTAGACTGAAATTTACGAGATCAGTTTTGTATTTTTTCTGGAACTATTCTGCACTTTTTTTCTCTCGGATGATGGTTTCTATCTATTACAAAAAGAATTTCACATTATAAATTATAAATTGCAATTATACCTTCATATAATTAAAAATATATTCCAATTTGCTCAGAGGTTTTTTATATTATATTTTAATGAAAATGTGTTTTAAGGTTTGATTAAATTATTTCTGTAACCAATTTCATTCTTTATAGATATTTAATTGGCAATTACTTGTTTATTCCTGTATTTCGGGAGTAAAAGTAAATGTGTACTCACAATATATTTTAAAATTTACCCCTCAATTCATTTTCTGATATATAACAAATATACTTATTAAAAAATAAAAAGACTGCTTAAAGTTCGTATCATAATATATGTTGTCTATGAGCAGAATGAGTTTTATTATCAGAATTCAATGACGAAATTTATCAGATGGATTAAAGTCAATTAGTTATTTTTTTAATTGCTTTTCTTACAATTTTGAAATAAATTGATGTGAGTGTTTAAAATTATGCAGTGAAACTTCTTATTTAAAATAGGAAAGATAATTTAAAGTTACATTAAATATACAGCATATTAAAAAATCCTATACTACAGTTAATTATTAAAATGCATTGAATTTGTCTTGCTGTTAAAAATAAATCTGTTGAATTTGTCTTGCTGTTAAGCTTTAAAACCTGCTGAATTATTTCAAGAGAAAATATGAGAAAATAACCCCTGTCTAAAATATCTCATTTCGTGGGATGAAAATACAATCCTGAACATATTCTGAAAAGTTTGCTGCATTAAAATAGAATGTTGTTTCTTCATTTTTATTAATAATTTTATTAATGATTACTGACTGCTATTAATACTAAAGTTTTCTGTAAGGACAAGATATCTGTCAGATTCAAACTTTTCTAACTTTAGACAAAGTAAATGTTATGCGAGTATAAAAATAATGTTGCTAATTTATTACAAACGTCATTTCTGGATGATGATGTATGCCTATCTTTAGAAAGTACAACATCTGAGTTATTCACAAACAGCTATTATAATTACGTATAGATTCCTACAAATTTCTGATGAACCTTAGCAATTTTTTGGGTGATAATGTACCTAGTTTTATATATTTTTTCGTCTACTGTTTCTGATAAAAGAATGGATCTTAATAAAACGCTTCAAACTTATAGTCATTGTACAATCTGCCTTTTTTTCTCATAATTTTGAATACACATATGTTTACGCCTTATCTCATATGTGAACTTAAATGACTTTGAATTTGTAATTGTCACCTATATAAATCTGTTATTTCTATTTTCATATGTCAATTTTTGTTGAAAAGAGATTGCTTCGTAATACGAAGTTTTGAATGTACAGTCACTGTACTATATTTGCATTCTTTCTTACGTTTTGAATACACATACGAATGCACCTTATCTCATATGTGATCACTTTGTCACCTAAATGATTTTAAATTTGTAATTGCCGCCAATATAAATGTGTTATTTCCATTTCCGCTTGCTAATTCTTGCTGAAAAGACAATTGCCCTTAATACAACACTTTTAACGCACAGCAATTGAACAATCTCTGCATTCTTTCTTTCGTTTTTGAATACACATTAGATTGCACATTGTCACCTAAATAATATTGAATTTGTAATTTTCACCATTTTTAAAACTTTAATTTCCATCATAGCTTTTTTAAAGCGAATTATTCTCAACTTTTATCTGCTTGATCTTGCTTATTTTTTCTTCTTTACTATACAGATTAACGTATCTATGTGTAGTCTTTCTTCTGTATTTGCATTGCGACTGTATGTTTTACTTTTTAACCTATACTAGATGTTTATATTTTTATTTGTATACCCTTTAGATATAAATAAATTCTTCCTGTTCCTTTACTATGTATTTTTAATTGGTTTTAAAGGTTATGTTTCTGATGTAATTTTGATTAACGCGCACTGTGAAGGGGGTTCATTCCTGAGTCTACTTATTTCAAATAAATAAATTAGTAAGACAAATAACTATTTTTTTGTCTCTAATTGAATCTCACTGTTATGAGTTTAAATTTGAAAATATACAAATAAATGGGGCAAAATGACATGGTAGATTCGCTATAAAACGAGAATCAAAAATCTCATGGGAACACAGGATCACTCCTGCGATCTGGAACCGCTACAGGCCGTCTTAAATAATGCTGTTAATGAGTCACTTGGCAGGCATCTGTTTATGACAACATATATTGAGAATGCATCTAGAGAGGTTTTGTATAAACAATGGCCTTTTTAGCCCCTCATATTGTAGGCAACGAGGCCATGGTGGCCTGGTGGTAAGGTCTCGGCTTCGGAACCAGAGGGTTTCAGATTCGAACCATCGAATAAGGGATTTTCTTGCACTCTAAATCTGTCAGGCCAAACATCCTCCCGCTGTTGTGATACGATGTGGAGAGGGGGGTTCTAGCTCAGGTGTCGTTTTCGTCATCTCACCGGGGTTCAAAATGACGATTTCCATCCCAAAATAGCCCTAGAGTTGCTTTACAATGGGACATTAAAATAACTAAATTAAACATCTGTAGGCAACCGTATAGTTTGGGTAAAGAAGTTGAGGGTTTTATGTTCCGATTTTAAAATTGTGTAAGTACGTTAGTTTGATGTTGTTTAATGTTGTATTTATTTAACGAGTTTTGGTTATTATGTAACCAAATAAAGACTTTTATGCAATGCCAGCTCACACTTAACAAAACATTCTTTCAACTTGTATTTCTATCGAAAAGTGGCTACAAGCGTTTCCGATCCTTTGTTTCTATGTGATTTTCGATTCCTGTAGTATGAGGGATCTACCATGCCATTTTGCTCGCGTTTTGTTTTTGAAACACCCTGTATGTTTTATAGATATTGCTTATATAACGAATTCTTCATGGTAATAGTTATTAGACGTATTAGTGCTCGAGAAGTAAGATTAAATAGCCATGCCATCATTCACTTTCTGCAATTTATCAAATTGTCCCCGAATAATTATTGCATGCGCTCTAAAGCTACAATTTTTAGACGAAGAACTTTAAACATATTAAAAATAATGTTAATCTTATTTTATTGAAACTACTCGTTTATTTAAGAAAAACAAAACATGAGGAAAATTTGAATCGATTTGTTTAAACTATAAAATAAGATGAACCTGTAAATAAATGTGCAGCTCGTGCTCGTTATTTTTTTTATAATCTACTGTGTCAAAATGAAAAATTTCTTGCGTTTAGATAAACGCAAAATAATTTAAAAGAATAAACACTGAACAATAGTATTTACAAATTTAACTTAGAAAATTACAGAATTTATTATCTATTTTGTATATTGAAATTGATTTTTTTAAAATCTAATATCTTCAATTTATTAAACTTCCACATTTTTGGTTAAAATTATTTTACTAAAAGAAGAGATTCTCTTTGAATTTTATAAGAAATTTTTAAGAGAAACTTATTTTTGTTTTTTGTGCATTCTTAACATTGATAAGTCACTATATAAGATAGTGTTAATTGTCAAAATCCTTAATGTCACAGATACTTTTTGCACACAATTTTATAATCGCAGAATGTTGATCATTAGGAGTGAAAGTAGAAAGAATAAATAAATAAAATTGAAAAAAAAAGTATAAAAAATAAAAGAAAAAATTTGAAAAGTGAAATCTATTATTGCAACGTTATATATATATATATATATATATATACACACACACTGAAGTTACAAAAGTCATGGGATGACTGTTAATATCGTGTCGGCCCTCCTTTTGCCCGGCGAAGTGCAACAACTCGACGTGTCATGGAGTCCACAAGTCGTTGGAAGTCCTCTGCAGGAATATTGAGCCATGCTGTCTGTATAGACGTCCATAATTGTGAAAGTGTGGATGGTGCTGGAGTTTGGGCACGAACGGACCTTTCGATGATGTCCCATAAATGCTCGATGGGATTCATATTGGGCGATCTAGGTGACCAGATCATGCACTGGAATTGTCCGGAATGTTCTTCAAACCAATCGCGAACAGTTCTGGCCCGGAGACATGGCGCATTGTCATCCATAAAAATCCCATCGTTGTGTGGGTACGTGAAATCCATGAATGGCTGCAAGTGATCTGCAAGCAGCTGAACACAACCATTTCCAGTCAATGATTGGTTCAGGTGCACCAGAGGACCGAGTCCATGCCGTGTAAAAACAGCCCACACCATTATGCAGCCACTACCAGCTTGAACAGTGCCTTGCTGACAGTTTGGGTCCATGGATTCGTGGGGTCTGCGTCACACTCAAACTCTACCATCAGCTCGTAACAACTGAAATCGTGACTCATCTGACCACGCCATGGTTTTCCACTGGTCTAGGGACCAGTCGATATGCTCACGAGCCCGGGAGAGTCACTGCAGGCGATGTCGTGCTGTCATTAAAGGCACTCGAGTCGGTCTTCTGCTGTCATAGCCTAAAGAAGACAAATTTCGCCGCACAGTCCTATCGGACACGTCCCTCGTGCGTCCCACATTGATTCCTGCAGTTATTTGACGAAGTGTTACGTGTCTATTGATATTGACCATTCTACACAGACGTCGGTGGTCTGGGTCGTTAAGTGCAGGTGGTCGCCCACTGCACTGTCCATGATGGGATGTGATGCCTGAAATTTCATACTCTCGGCACACTCTTGATACTGTGGATCTCGGAATGTTGAATTCACTAACGATATCCGCAATGGAATGACCCATGCGTCTAGCTCCAACTAACATTCCACGTTCAAAGTCTGTTAATTCTCGTCGTGCCGCCATAAATCACGAAAAACCTGTTCTCATGAATAACTTGAACACAA
>JAPMOQ010001578.1:3287771-3315089 GCA_026543055.1 Argiope trifasciata | reverse complement strand
TTAAATTTGCTCACAATTAAAAACTGCTCATCAGTTATATTTCTTATGTGCCTATTTTGATAGTTTGTTGACAAATTCATCATATATTGAATTACACATTTCAAAATTGTAATTATTGTTCAATTATTATCTATAATTTATTATAAACTTTGGTTATTAAGGATTAATTATTTATAACGTCTTAAATTTTTTCATATTATGTTCAAAAAATTTTATTTTAATACAATTTTGTCCCATTGTGTAAGAATGTAATTTTAATGCTAGTTTTATTTTGTATTTATTGTTTTAAATGTTTGTAGTAATTAAACATGTTGAGTATTCTTTGATATTTCTATTGAATTATTATCAGCAAGCGCTTCTGTAAATTGTGCTAAACAGAAGATATCACTACACCAATCCGTAAATATGATTTACTATTAGAAAATTAAATAATAAAACATTGATAATTGAAAACATGCTGAATTTCTTTATCAATAAAGACAGATATCTATTGTGACACAAATAAAAATCGTTATGGTCATGAATGTAGGTATTTATGCATAAGATCACCCCTCCAGATAAGATGCAAATCAACTAAAATTTTGTTTTAAAAAAGCTACTGACAAAAGCTACTTAAAAAAGCTACTGACAAACTAAACTGCTAATAATTGTTTAATCATTCAACAAGAAATTAACTAGAATTTTGCCTTTTTTCACTGGATTTTTTTTTAAATTTCTTTTTTATTTTAATATGCTTTCTGGTTAAGTTTTAAAATCTTACTAAAGAGGCATGTTAAAAAATTATATTAGTAATTTAATGTGTTTAAAGCAAGCTTAAATCAATCACTCATGCAAACGCAACTTTAATAATTCAGCTTTTATGAAAAGAATTTGCATTAGAAATTATTAATAACTTATGGAGAAAATTAGCTTTGAGTATTTGTTTCTAAGACATGATTCAACATGATTGATGTTCTGATTTTAATTTAAAATATGTTACATGAGAGAGTCAGTGCATGTTTTACAATATTTTAAACAAAAAAAAATCATGTTGAAAATATTATACTTCAAGCCATAGTACTACTGAGCAAAGACGTATGTCGATTAGTGTAGAAATAAAAATAAAATCCAGCTTATTATGTATAATTTTCCTGCATTTTAAAAATTTTCATAAGTACAAAATGAAACTGAATTCTTACAAGAAATGGTATAAAAGTTAACAAAACTTTATTTAAAAAAATCAAAACACATCAGAAATATTCGGCATTTTTTGTTTTAGTTATTTTTATTTAGTATATTCTCATCTAGTCATTAGATAAAGGTCATCATGAAAGAACATTATTATGTATCATCTTTTAGCAAAAATTTTTGCAAATTAATAATTTTTTTCCTGTTATAGTTTTTACGTCACAATAATACGTCATCCTGCAAAAGAGTAAATGGATATAAAGCATTAGTTTTGAAATGTAAGTTTATTAAGGTTTTCAAACTCCTGTGAGGAAAAATCACTTAATATTGCAAGACATTTATTTCAATGGCAAAAAGCCGTGGTATATAATGTACCACACTTAAACCTTTTTTCTTTCTGGAAAATAAGATAAGAAATGAAAGCAATGTAAAAATTATATTGTTTTCTTAACAGCTTATATCAAAACCTATACAATAGCAACATTTTTTTAAAAATCATATCAGAACAAATTACAGCATTGGCTTGTGGATTTTCAAGCCATTTGAAGGCAACAAATTGTTGAAGCCTCAAAATGCTTAGGCAACAAACTGATCATTTATCTTTTTTTATTTTGCAGTCGTCTTTCACAGTATAGGTTTTTTCATCGTCTGTCGTCTGCTTATGTATTTTAATATTGGAATTGGCTTTCATTCTATAGCTTTTGAATTAATTATTGTCTGTTGCAGTTTTTTCCAGGGAAATTACAGTGTAATTGCTTAACTCATGCTACGATTTTTCACAATAAATCAAATTGTAATATTGTAATAACTATTGTTGTATTGTACTATTGTATCAAATTGTAATAACTATTGTTTTTTAATAAATAAAGATGCTGGTTCAAGAATTATCTCGACTAATTAAACGTTATTAAAAATTATGCAGAAGGTTGCAACATTTAACGATTTATCACCAAATAAATTTACAAATTGGTTTCAAAATTATTCATTATCCGAATCCTTACGAGCTCTCTTATTTAATTAATTTATACATACATTCATATATATTGCAATTTCAATGTTGTTAATTACATTTTACGAATTAGAGAATATACATTTTATATATACATAAATATATATATATACTTCAGGTACACTCACAAATTTGCTTTTCGATAAAAATAAAATATCAAAAATCAGGACACAGTTTGACAGGTAATTTAGCTGTGTAATAAATAGTCAAAAAAAAAAATGTTCACTTCATTTTGTTTGACCTTAAGTGGAAGTGTATTTCACTAGAGTTTATTACTAGAAGATATTCTCTACTAATTTGTTTCTCCATATATCACGATAATAATATTTCCAACTTTAAAATAGTTCTGAAACTCACTTCTGGAGATTTCGCTCCAACAAATCAAAACCCGCTTCAGCCCACCAGAGAATCACATTCAACAACTGCATCACTTTTCAATTAAGAGACATGAAACTCCTCATTTTCTATACTCTGCACACGATCTTCACTGTGCGTTGATGTGGTACACAGACGAAGAACATCCCTTCTTCGTACGGCCCGAGGCAAGAATGGGCTTCGTGATCATTTCCATTATACCTGGCCAGAGTCTCGGAGGAATCTTCATTGTCTGCAACTACCAGAACACACTTTTCCAAAATCTCAATTAATTTCGGAACAAGACAAGGGGAGCATTAGTGCGAGGAAGAAGTCTTGATTTCTGAGAAAATTAAGAGGCTGAGTGGCTAACATTTGACAAATGGTTCCGGCCTTACTATTTAATGAAGAGAAATTTCGTAGCATTTGAAAATTGTTCGTTAGTTTTACAGTGAAATCCATGATGAATAGATAAAACTGAAATTGGCTTTTACAAAGGCCCAGACATATCTATGTAATTGTACTGTATTAAAAGAAAGTGTTATTTCATAGGATTGAAAAGGAGAGTAGATGTATTGGAGATGTTTGTCCATGTTTTCTAGTAGAAAGCTGATTATTTCACATGGATTCCTGTTTTTAATCTCTTGAAATTGTCCTATCATTTCTTAATAGTATGATTCAGAACTTGAAATATTATGAAAGATTATGGAATACTTGAAAATTTTATGGTTTACCTAACTTTTATTGAAAGTTGAAGAATGAAAGATAAATGCGTGAAAAATTATCCGAAAAATATTTTTGATTTTGTCATTGTTATCAATTAAAAACCACATGTATCTCATGTTCTTTAATTTTTAACTGTTATACTTCTCTGATGTTCCATAGCAGATAAATTTCTCTACTGCTCTTAAACAGATATATTTCTATACTCTACTTAAATTGATATATTTCTCTACTGCTCTTCAATGAAACTTTAATGACAGTCCCTCTAGATATTTTCAGTACTGTGAAAACATTAGAAACACTTTTCTTCTATGAGAATTACAAATTTTATTTGCAAAAATTTTAATATCACAATGCCTATGTTACTTAAAAACATATTGAATTGCAAAACAACTTCTAAAGGACTAATAATTTTTATTAGATTTATAATACATGTTTTTTTATAATTTTCCTTTATGAGATTTTTACTTGGAGTGAAAATTTAAAAAAATCTGTTTAATCATTTTCATGCACCATTTCTACCTTTTGGAATTTTCAATTGAGAAAATAAAAACTTGTTCAGAAACTTCAATAAAAAATATATCTGGTAACGAGAAATTAAATTACTATTTAAATCAAAATATGATATTCATAAAAGATTATTGTTATGAAAGAAGCATTACTATTAAATTAAAGGAAAACATATAATGATTAAATAAAAAGGTCTTTTCAGGAATACAAATTTTCTGCAACACATTTTATGGCGAAGCATGTATCACTTTGGATTGCAAGCTCTTTGTTCGCACCCTTTAAATGTTCCAAATTTTTACTGCTAACACAGAATTCCATTTCCAATGTTCCTATTTTAATTATCTTGTTTTCCTTTTACTGTGCAAAAAAATCAGAGCATACACTTCATCTGATGAGTTCTTGACATTTTATTAAAGGCATTAGTAAGTTTTTATTTATTGTACCGCTGTTTGTATTGGTGGTGATTTGAAAATTATTTGTTTCAATAAATTTAAGTTATAATTTATACTAAATATTTTGAATCATCTTGTATATGCACTAACAAAATAAATAGTGGGATCGAATTAAATATTTTACCTTTCACTGAGGATCTTGCACTAAATTATTGATCTTAATAATATACAAAAATAATATTTAAACCAAGATTATTTTCCAAGAAGAATAATTTCGAGATTGCTCATTTTCAGAGGCAGTTACTATTCAAATCTGATAATTATAAATGAGGGAAGATTTAGAATTAATTAATCAGTAATTATTGTGAGTTATTAGTAACAATCTTAACTATTCGACTTAGGATTCTGCCAATGAGAATATTGCACATGCATAACTCTAAATTTGAAGTAAATCAGAAAATAAAATTTAAGCATTTTATGTTATTCAAATGCAAAAGAACGTTTTATCAAGTAGCTTTTAAGAGTAGCGAAAAATATTTTTGGAAATAAAAATATTTTTATTAATAGTTTATTAATAGAATAAGAAGGTTTTTCTGAAAATATCTACCAAGTTAGAAATTTCTGAGAACAAACTTCCTTTTTCTCACAACCGTTACTTTTTTATCCTTTCTACATCTATTAATTACTGAAAATTATACTTTGCCACAAATAATAATTCATCACATCATAAAAATACTAAGACACAAATATTTAAATGCATCTGGAATGCTCATACATAATTTTGTCTTTGTAATTATTTTAAAATTTAAGAATAATAAAATTAAGAGTGAAAAGAAATACTATTTGAAGACTGATATTATTTTTTATGAATGTCAATAAGAGAATCAAGATATTTCCTTTGCATCATTTTCTAAAATAATAGAATAAGCAATTTATGAAACGACACTAATTAAAAATAAATTGAAATTGAAACAAAATTAGTTTCCGTTTAAAGTAAAATAATAAAGAAAAAGCCTAAAGGAATTTTTTACTTCTGATGATCATATCTTGAAAATATTTAGAGTTTGTTTATATCATTTTTTTTGAAAAAATTGTACTTAATTAGAGTCGTAGACACAAAATGTGAATTTCATATCATTTCAAAGAACTTGTATATCAATTCGGTAATTGAAAATGCAGAAAGCACAATTGTTAATAATGGTTTTATTTTTAAGAAAATTTCTTCAGTACTGAAAATATTGTTTTTATGTGAAAAAATGCTTCGAAATTATTGTAGAAAATATCTTAGATTCAGTTTTGAAAAAAAATATTTTGCAGTAAACAGTATATTCTATATTGTTGGTGTTCTATTTCGTAAGATAAATATCAATCTTTACGTTAGTTTCACTTATTAAGTTTCAAATTTAGATCATGACTTTTTAAAAATAAATAACTATTTGTTCTGCTATTTCACCTGTTTCCCTTTTTCAAATTATGTTAGGGGTTCTAAAATCATATTGGCCGAAAAATTATAACATGTTTAAAAATGGACTGTTACCATTACTATACTTTTAATAATGAATTAGAAATCTCCCCTGAATCCGCAAGATCCTTCAGCTTTCAGTTAAATTATTTTCTGTAGCATTTGAATTTATTTAGTATTTCTACATCTTGAAAGAAAAAAAATCTATCCTTCACCAATAATAATGCCTTTACAAGCAGAAACACAATTTTTGTTTTGTTTAATTAATTTGATGTATTCTTCTCTAGTTTAAATTGTTTGCAGAAAATTCTGAACTTCATTCCATGAGCAGAATAGTTTAAACATATTTTAACCAGCAAAATTGATTAACTCTTTTCTAAGTTTACGCCCACACATACTTTCCATTCCGTGTTTTTTATTATTTACATGAAGAAAATACTTTTCTTTGGTAAATAAAGCGTGTTTAAGTTTTAAGTGATAAACTTAAATTTTCTGAGTTTTTAAGAAATACTTCATTAAAAACTTGTTGATTAAAGTTACACAGGAACCTGACATCCTGTCATCCATTATGACATGTTTGTCTAACCATAAATTGCTGAATTTTTCTGCAAGAATGAAAAAAGAATGTATCAGGAGTCTGATGATAAATAAAATGAAGCATGTTGTTAATTCGCTATCATGTTACTTTTATTATAGCCTATGTCAAAAATTTTGATATAATAAGCTAAGAATTATTTCAAGTATTTTAGCATGGAAAGTGTAGTTGATTAATGTATATTATTAAATAAGAAATTAATTTTAAATTTGAATATTATTTTTTTATTTTAGAATAATTATGAAAGTAGACAGGAATATTGAACTATACCGGAATTTCCAGTATTTTATTATGGAAAAGGATGGTTTATTAATGTGTCTTGAGAAATAAGAAATTAATTGTTAATGTGAATGTTATTCCTGTAAAGAGTTTTTAGAATAATTTTAAAAGCGAACTGGAACATATATCAACTAATTTGTATCTAATCTTGATTAATGATTGTTAGGAAAAATAATTGAATATTCCTTAAATTTAATACAAATTTACAGGTACTTGAATGAAGATTAACGAATTTGCTTTTCGAAAGCTACAAATGCATTCATCACATTTTTGAAGAAATTTAAAAATAGAATTTAATTAAATTCAATTTTGTTGAGTAAATACTCTTTATAACTTTATTCTGAGATAAATGAAAATAATAAACGAATTTAAGGAGCAATTATTTAATTAATTTCCACATTTCAGTCATTCCCTTAGTATACAATCCCACAAAGACCATCCTCCCCCTGAATTTCCTCATTTGTGAAAGAGGTGTGAAATATTCATCAAAATCCTAAAAGTCCTCTCGACTACAAGATTGGAGACAGATCGAATGTCTTCTTTTCGCATCTGCCAATAAGTTTTTTTTTTTTTTTTTATCAAGAATTGATTATGGATGCGAAATATATGGTACAGCTCTTTTTAATATTTTCCAAAATTTAGACACAGTACACAACAGTGCTTTGCGTATCTGGTCTGGAGTCTTTCGTACATCCCCAGTTCAAAATCTGTATATTATTTTTCATCAACTTCCGCTTTATCTGAGACAAAAAAAAAACAATATGTACTATATTTTTTCCACATTGAATCTTATGTCAATCACCCTGTTTGTAGAGTGAATTTAGCCGTTGGTTTACATATAATGGACGTCCTTCTGATACCACTCATTTTTGTGAAAGGATAACAAGGACTTTTTCTGATAAAGGTACGAGAGTTGGAACATTAATAGTGGCAAGTAATTATTTACATGGAATACAAAAGTGATTCATGTCCCCATGCTTTACAATCATTCAATATAGTACAATACTTAGTACAATACTTTTCCAACTATTTGGTTGTCGCAAAACATCTGTAGCAGCGCCTATTCTGTTGATAGTTCGAATGGACCGGTCTACCACCGCAAGAATCTCTGGACGGTCTGCTGTGGGGGAGCGCAATGCTTTAGGACGACACTATCACAGTCATAAGCGAAAATTAGTATTATTTTCACATTGCTGGGATAATTAAGAAATTTCGAACTTCTTGGCGATCCTTAATGACACCATTCGTTTGATTGGCGTTGCTATTTTGGCTAGTATGTTCTGACCCAAATCTCGTCCAGTGTAATGATACTGCTGTACAACCTCTGTTGCTACACATACAATTATAATCCAACTTCTTCGTTCTTAATTTCGAAAACATTCTGACAACACTTACTTAAGACCACAAAGTAATACAAAGATCAGTTCTTCACGTCACTCCACAAGCGCGTGACGTAAGAAGGACGAGTCTTTTTGCTGAGAGGTAAGTAGCTAACGTGTGGTATGCGTGACATTCTTTGGTTTGGTTGCTTGAAGGTTTTGAATCTACAGATTTATAATACTACTTCTCTTACATTTCCATTCGGGATATTCCAGAAATATCATAATCCTTTCGTTACCTATGACAAGTTTATCACTTCATCTACAGCCTTTCAGTAACTTTTTCTATATCACCGCATTGGATATTTTACTCACATTCCTGTTTTTAAGGGTGACTAAAATGCAGCTTATCACGTGGGCTGTACTGTCTGCATTGTTGAGGACACAAGCATCTTTTAGTTGAGTACTTTGTGCTTATTTTAACTGCTAAACTAATGGAAATTATTATTGTTCTTGAGAAAATTTCGATTCTTATTGACCATAAATTCTACATTCAATCTGATAACATGAGTGCTTTAAAGGCCCTTAGACATCTACATGCTAAAAAACCTCTACTAGCTGTAGATATCCTTGATATTTGGAGAGGTTTGCAAACTGAGAATTACCAAATTTTATTTTGTTGGTTAACTGGCCACGATGGCATTGTAAGCTGCCGATGCTGCCGCAAAGACAGCATCAACATCTTTACAACGAGGTATAATTAAAATATATATATATTTCCCAGTGAATTTTTTATTTATGGAAATAATCATAGTATTTGCAGATTTCTAATAAACTGTATTCTCATAAGCCTGACATTAATCTGTGGCCTGTCGTTCCAATGTGCAAGTTGGACGTCAACTTGAATCGATTTCGAATTGGCCATACTCATCACATACATAGGCATTTATTTGGTGTGCGATACCCAGTTCATTGCATGCTATATTAATTTGGTTGTCATTCATATTTTATCTGAATGTCGAATTTTTAATCCTCATCAATTATGCTTATTGGGTGCACCATCTTCAAACATTCGTGACTTGATGGGAGAGCACCCCCTTCCAAATGTTTTCACCTTCTTGACTAAAACTGACTTTCTCTTCTTATTTAACTAGCTACAATTTTATCTCCACATTTCTTAGTTTTTGCAAATTTTACTTAAACTGTTTCGAATTTCATCATATATATTTTTTATCTACAACCACATGTTTGGCACAGTATGGCCAGATATGTCTCTTATGCCACAAAACCCTAACTAATCAACCATTCTCCCTAGAATAAAATTCAAGGGAAATATTTCTTGATGTTAATAATGCGATGTTATCTGTTGTATCAAAAGTGAAGGTAGTAAACTTATATAACTGCAACAATTTTGCGTTTATTCTTAAAAATTCAATTTAAAAGTTTACTTTCTAATAAATAAAAGCATGTTTTTATAGAAAAGAGTATGTTCCATTTCAACGAGAATCTAATTGTTTAAGTTATTAAATATATAGAAATACATCTGTTTTCAGGTTAAGAGACAGTTTATCATATTCTAAGTCATATTTTCAGAACTTTTCAGAGCTATTTGTGGATATTTATCAGCATTTCATTACGAATTAAAATTTGAGTCTGTAATATACTCAAAGGTTTTGTATTTATAATAGATACATAGATATAATAAACAATAAAAACCCTATGTGTATTTGGATTGAGCTTGAAAAATCGATTATTGAACCTTCATTTAAAGATATACATCTGTTTTAGAATATTTGTTTTTAAATATTTTTTTTAGTTTTTGTAAATGATTTATATTTTCTGTATGAAATAAAAAAAATATTGAATTAAAGATTTGATTCGTATTTAATTTTTTTTAATTATTTACTTAACTTCACCTGAAACCAATATGAAAGCACTAAAAATATTAAATACTACTTTTCAAAAGGTGACTTTCAGATATAAATACTACCAGTTCGTTTTATACATATATTTGAAAATATTTGTTAAAAATTTCAAGATTTTATCTTGAACAAAAAATCAGTCTTTAGAATTGAGAATCGCATCAACAAAATAAAAATCAGAAAAATAAATTTCAGGTTCGTAAAAATAAAATTAATTAATAAAGGTTGCAGTGTTCTCAATTGTAATGCATTTTATGATGAGATCATCAAGTTGAGGAAAATTATCGTAATCTTTCCATCTATTGAAGATAAAAACAACATATCTGGAAATAGGTAAGAGGGGTTTATCAAATGATTGAGGGCATATAGTGGTGTGAGGAACAATTATATCCAATAAAGATATTCGATATTGGTATAACGATTGTGACTGGCTATCTCTAGACGTTTTTCTTAATGTAGACTTTTCATTGAAGTGGACTACTTTTAATTTTTCTCTAAGATGATAAGTATCTACAAGTCATTAATTTTTAGATAAAATAAAACTGTTTGAAATAAATACATTGGTTGAGAATGCCTGACTTTATTGTTTAATTTTCATATCAGGAATGCCTAGTGAAACTAAATTTTATCATTTTATTTCACAATTGCTGAAAAAATCGCAGTGAGTAAAGAATGAGATATGTTTTGATGGTACTTAAATGTGCCATCAAGACTCATATCTCATTGATATATTTTTATATGAAAACGTACAAAAAGCCATAAGTTTTTATATGAAACCAAGATTACCGAAATGAATTCAGTGATTTGTCAAGTTTTCTCCTAAAGTAATTAATCAAGTTTTAGTAATTTGTCAAGTTTTTTCCTTATAGGATTAATCAAGTTTTAGTGATTTGTCAAGTTTTCTCCTAATGTGATTAATCAAGTTTTCTCTCTATTTGTCAAGTGGAGAATATATCTGTCATTTGTCAAGTTGAGAGTATATCATGGAATAGTGTTTAAAAAAAGGAATTGAGGAATACAAACTATGCTTGATGCTATATTTAGATACCATGATTTAGGTTAAAGGTTTTCAAATGAAACAAAAGGCAGGAAATTCAGACCAGTGTTTTTCGCAGAGTGAATGTTTCGTGGTTGTTCTTATTTTAAATACAAGAATGATCTATGAGATCATAGCCTTTAATGATCTCATAAATCATTCTCCTAATGACTAACTTACTGATAATCTAGAAAACTCTAATGACGATTTTTTGAATAATTTTTCATATAATACTTTTGGCTCCTTTTATCATTTTATCAATTGAATAGCCTATTCCACCTGTGATAAGATAATGGGAGTACATAATGAATCGATCTTTGCGTTATTAAAGCATACATAGATTAGTTCAAAAGAAACACATTTGAATCACTTATTGAGCCAGTAGTTACTATCTTGTAAGTGAATGTAAAAGATAAAACGTTTGTAATTATATTTTTGGCATCTACAAGGAAAGTTGAGCAAAACATTTCCTCAACTATTTCACCATTCTATAAAGAAAACAATGAATTTATTTCTAATCGAAAATAAAAGAAAATACATGCGAAGAAACCATGCCACAATATTTAAATTTGAAACATTTTCTGAAAATGTATAAATAGTTGGGATTCAAACGTACAAATAGTATACTTATTTATTTATTTGTAATACTGCTTTTAAAATGCTGATTCACAATGCATTTTCATTCCATTTATTTCTTCTATTTCATGCCGTTTTCTGTTTGTCTGAATCTAACTGTTGTTTACCGAAACATCTCTGTTATGTATCATTTGTAGCTGCTAAATGCATTCTTTGGTTTTATAATAAAGATCAAAAGCACTAGATAATGAATTCTGTAGCGTTTGTTAGTTTTGCGAAATTCTATAACAATGCCTTTGTGCTAGTTCGTTTCAGTGTTATATTTTGAAACAACGAAGAAAGAAGAAAGTTTGAAAACCTTCATTTCTCTTTCGTTTTGTTTCTTTCGCAAGTTAGGCTTATTTCTATTACTTATTTCAGTTGCGTGTACGAAACATACAAAGAGAAATTATTTTATTCGTCAAAATATATATTTCGAAAATGTGATAAATATTCACATTTTACAATTGTCTAAGTAAATAAATAGAGTATTTATGTGCATCTTTTTGAAAGAATGTGAATTCAAAACCGATATGCTATAAATGTAAGTTATTTAATTTAATGGACCATTTTAATACAGGATCATCAGTAAAAATATATTTGAGGATGAACCATTGGCGAAATCGACGATTTTTGTTTGATGTCATTCTTGTTCGTGCGGAGCACAGTGAAAACAGGAATTACGACCAAAGCATAATGAAATTTTAGTAAAACATCTGCCAAAACTTGGAGAGAATATAAGTTAATCGAAACATCTGGTGTACGTTCACGAAATCGATTGTTGAAAACTATAATTATACGTTTACCCTGCCGGCTTCCTGGCATAGTGGTAGCGTGTCTACACCATGATCTGGGCTTACAAGCTCGGGCATGGTTGTTATTCAGTGCGCTATCTGTGAATAGTGTGAATGTGCCCCTTTAAAAAGAGGTTGCGCAATTGAATGTGAAACAAGAAGCAGCTAAATCGTTTCCTTGGCTCTAGTTGGCGCTACTGAAATAACAAAGGACGATAACTTAGGACTAAATCGCTGTAAGCTGGCTTATAACATGCCATAAATAAAAACAACTACTTCTCTCCTTTAGTTAATATACATTTAAAAAAAGATTACAGTTAGATGAATTAAAGTAATCAATAACATTATTTCAAAATTGTGTATTTAATGATTTTAGAATCATCCGATACATTTATTAATGATGTTTGCTTTTGTGTGATTATGTGTATGGTGTGGAAAAAACAATCAACAGGTCTCAGTAACAAAGACAGCAACGATTTTTATTTACTCGAAGATAGGATAACCCAAATACAAAAAGTATTTATAGCCAAGATGTAACAACAGTACTCCACAACTATAATTCTGGTAGTGACAACGTCCACAGCACACAAAGCAGTCGGATGGAATCCAGCAGAAGAGGGGATTCTCGGAGCTTTATCCTACGATCTCTCCAGACGGCTGAAACTTTCCTCTGTCTCTTCTCGCTTTAGTTACCAATTCATTACTTCTCACAACGCTACACAGGACTGGATGATGCTGAAACAATAGACAACACGGCACACAGCCAGTTCAGCATTAGCTTGACACCACTTTGTCAACAATTCCCCACAACTCCTAATTCACGTCTAATCGCAGATTGAGAGTCCAGACCTTTTATAGTTCTTGGGTGATGAACCTAGAATTTTCTATAGCGACGAGGGCGTATCTCAGTTTCTATTGGTGGAGTTGTGAAAATTCTTAATATTTATCACCAAATTCGTCGCCAAGTTTATCACCAAGCTCAGAGATAAATCGCGCGGCAACCGATCAGCACCAGCACGGCTGATAGTACAACGATCTTTATTACGATGGCATTCGTGAAAATTTCAAGTTCGTAATAATAATTTGTCTTTTTTTTTTCCTCTCATGTATGTAAATGTGATAATTGAAAATGCATTGATTTAAATAAAGGAAATCGGATGGCTTTCTCGCAAGAAGTGAATATGTATATCAAGTTATGTAGGTTTATAGGACGAGTTTATATCACATCCCCATTTTCCTTTACTATCACTTTTTGATGAAAAATTAAATTGCATGACTTAATAGCAACTAAAAAATTATTTTGTGGAATTCCGTCATGAGTTAATGGCGTTAACATGAAAATATTTACATGTTTCAAAATATTAATAGACATAGAATTCATAATATGTTGAATACTTTACACTTTTCTGCCTATTGCACTATGTTTTTCCGTCATTTTCTTTTTGTATATTTTATTAAATAATTACTTCACAAATAAGACAGTAGTTTTTACAAAATAACCACACTTAAAAAATAAATTATAGCATTAATATGAAGGTAAGCTTTTAAGTGCAAATATAATAAAATTTCAATATTTTTTTAAAACACGCTATACGGCATCCTATTCAGCAACAATAAAGAAAATCCTTCTTATTATCTTGATCATCAACAATGGGAAAAAAAGTGGATCAAAAATGAAAAAAAAAGAACATTAGTTTCATATCAACAGTGTAATATATTTTTATATTATATGCTTAAAGCATGTATTAAAAATAAATAAAAATAGAAAATAAATCACAGCAAAAAAATGATTATCCAACCTATATTATAGAGATGCATTCTATATTAAAAAACTATAAATCAATCTATGCAAGATAAAAAGTTCAAAATAAATCCTTTATTTTGGAGAGTAAATTTTATAATCACAAGTGAATGATATTCTACCCTTATTTACATTATGGAATACCAAAATTTAAATTAGAAAACTTATGGGAAATATCTGGCAGCATTGAAAATCATACCTTTAAAAGCTGGATACATAGTTATGATATATACAGGATATTTCTTGAGTATAAAAGGTTTATATTCGAATTATTACTAATCTGCCCTGTATTCTTGAAACACATTAAACCTTCAAAAAGTGTAAGACCAAAATATACATGGAGAAAAGTTCAAACCAAATCCACTTTTTTGGAATGTAGAGCTTACAATTGTAAGTAGATAATATTCTCCATTTGAGTATCATCAACCCATATAGTAGCTTAAATATGAGATTAAACGAAAATATTTGGCATAATTAAAATTTAAGGTTAAAAACACTGGTTATCAGCCACATTGGCGAAATTTTTGTTGTTATTTCATGCAGACCAGACTTTCCTCTCTCCAGAATAGTAATCTTTTCTAGGAGAAGAAATGCCTAACATATAATCCAGGGGAATTTCAAGCAAAACATATTTTTCATTTAAAACTTGTCTTTAACTTCAATTTTCTTAAAACAATTTCTTAAAAATTAGCCAACGTTAACACGATATATCAAAAACTAATAGAGGTATTTACATAAAAATTTTGACTTGTATTTGAAACATTATGTACAATGAAATGAACTAAAAGTTTTATTTTTGGTGAAATTCTTTTTCATTTATAGGTCTTTTTAGAAAAATTAAGTTGTGAATTTATGGAAAAAATGCATGCATATATATATATATATATATATATATATATGCATCACTGAATTTTTCTTAGATTTTAGTTCATTTCCTTCATTTTTATATTCTATAACTTGTGTGCTAATAAATATATAATTGGTAGCATTACTATTTTGTGTAGAGTATTAATCGTTTCTGGTAAATTTCATTAAAAATTTCTACAAATTTTCCTACTTCTCAAAATATATTATACTTTCAAATAATTTATTTGTGTTTTTAGTTTTTTTTTGTTTTATAATTGACAATACATGTAAAACTTATAGTTTTAAACAGTTTTGAAAAAAACCAATTTTTCAAAAATTTGTCCTACCAACGCAGTCGGATACCTTAATACATTTTCAAGCTGAATAAATAGTTTTCAGTTCGACAGGATATCTAGTCAGAATGGAAGAATCATATTGGAATGATTTATGATACATCTTCAACTCTTGAAACACGTCCATAACTGAAGAGGAACTATACTCCAGAATAATGCTTCTTCGGTCCTCTTCATAAAAAGTTAGACTAGTACAAGGCTATAGTCATTTTATATTTCTTCATTCATCAAACAAAAAATTTCTGATATACATTTTTGTAAAATTTAATAAATTCTATAAAATTTTAATGTTTATAAAGTCAATTCCGCACGTTTTTACATTATACAAATTCAAATTATGAAATCAAAATAAAGGTTAAATTGCTTTGATATAGAAACTATTGATATGATACATAAGGCAAGAGAAAAATAAACATATTTACAGATAAACCAGTAGCAGAAGTTTGGGATCTACCAATGATGTTTGACTTCAGGTGGCATACCTCTTAAAGCTACAAAGCTGGTTAAATATTACATCTTATCAATTCAGTTTGCCCTAATACATTTTCAAGCTGGATAAATAGTTCCGAGCTCTAAAGGGAAGTCAGGATGGAAGGATCACACTGGAATAATTAATGATCCATCCTCAGTTCTTGAAACACGCCCATAACTAAATAGGAACATAGATCAGTTTTGAATCCACCAATGGTGTGGTGACTTCAGGTGACATATATTTTAAAGCTACAAAGCTGGTGAAATATGAACATTACATTTTATCAATTCAGTTTGTGCTAATAGATTTTCAAGCTGGATAAATAGTTCTGAGCTCTAAAGTGTATCTAGTCAGAATGGAAGGATCACATTGAAATCATTAATAATCCGTCCTCATTTCTTGAAACACGTCCATAACTAAATAGGAACATATAGCAGGAGTTTTGAATCCACCAATGGTGTGGTGACTTCAGGTGGCATATATTTTAAATCAACAAAGATGAAATATTGTATCACATCTTATCAATCCAGTGTGTAGTCAATGATTTACTTACCTACTTTTAATTATACGTAATATCAACTAATGGACAAGAGGGATGGCTTGCATCTTCGTTCAGCTCTATCAATATCATTTGATAGTCATTGAAGCATATCTTTTTCATGAAGCATTGATCATATCATGTGATGGCCATTAGTCATTGGATCATTTATAAGTCATTGAAGTCATTAACATACTGCTTTAATGTAATTACTCTTTGAGATTATAAAATTGATAATTTCTTAAAAGCTGAAATATTTGAAACCATTTATCGACACTTTGAATCCGCATAACTAATTTCAAATTAATTTCATATATAAAAATTGGAAAATAAAAAAAAGTGAGATACTCATCCTCAATCTAATTCATTTGATGAGTCAAACGAATCGCTTATCTAAAAATAAAATGTATAAATAATTCAAGAGGAACTGAAAGAAAAAAAAAAAAAACAAATCTATACACTTCTAAGTATAGAAAAAGAGGGTTTCAAGATTTCTTCGGAGTAGCTATAACCCATTATTTTTTGCACCAATTAATATTTCAATCCTAGAAGAGCCTACCACCAAAAAGTGATAAAAAAAATCTTCTGAGTTAGAAAAAAAAGTTAGTTAAAAGAAGACATTTTTTTCTACGATTTGGTTTAGAGTATCCATTTTGCTAATTCTCTAAGATTAATTGCTATGCCTAGTGTTAAAACTAATAAAAACCTAACTAATTAGTAAATGGTTCGTTTGTGTGGGCTCATGATATGAACTCGACAGTACTTTATTTATTAAAAGAATCCTTTTTCTTAAATTTAACAGAATTTGCGTTTGAAGTGCAAATAGGTAACTAATTATTACTAAGCTATGAACGGAAGAATTTTTTTACGACAGCCTGATCTTTAGATTTAATGCAATCTAATTAACTTCTTTAATTATGAAACTATGTGAAGGTTGAGCACCTGGAAGTTGTTAGCTCAATAACCAGAAAAGAAAATTAGCGCATAAAAGTGAGGAATATTTCATAAACACAAAATCGCTCTCACGAAAAAATACATATTTTACTCTAGCATTTAGCATGTTCATTAACTAAAATATTGAAAATTCAAATTTTCTTATTCAATTTAAGAGAATAATTTTTAAGATTAAAAGTCCATTAAATTGAATTAGTTTTACCAAAAATTATTTATAAATGTATTTTTAAATGTCACAGTTAACCAATATAAAAACTCTTTACCTTCGATATTTATAGCTTTGTACCATAATAATAGTTAATTGTAGCATTAATAAAACTCTAACATTCACTATTTGTTTGAGGTACTTACTAGAAATAATTCCATTTAATCATCCATCCTTCTAAGATTCATAGATGAATATTTAAATAAAATGTTTTTATTATCATGTATGCATTTTTTAATTTAAAGGGAGTATAAATGCAAGCAATTAATCTAAATATATTCAAACTATTTTTAAATTCTGCGTGTATTATTTTAAAAATAGGAAACAAATGATTACTTCTTTTTATTCTTATAGTTTTTTCTTGATTTGTTTTCTATTTCTTTAAGTAATTATTATTGTTTTAACACTGAAATTACTTCAATATATTTTTTCATCCAAATGCATGCTAAATTGATTAATTTGCCAATTTCTTAAAATGTCTAAATTAAATAAGAATATAAAAATATCTGCAATGAGACTTTTTTTTAAAATATTCTTGTCAGTTTGGAATTTTCCTTTTAAGAAAATATTGTTACAATTTTGTGATGCTGCTTCCCAGCACGGTTAATTCTACAACCGGAAAGACTGATTTAAAAATTTTAGAATAAAGATATTATTTTTTTTAAATTTATTTTTAATCGAACAGAATTAGCCTTAGAATTGTTCTAATTTCAGACTGTTTCTAATTTTTAATTCTAGAATTTCATAATTGATAGTCAATTAAATGGTGTGGTAGTGTAATTAAAGGTGTATTAGTAGCTTAATGATGTAGTAGTATCTAAGCTATTATCTTAGACAGATCTTTATAAAAGATTTTGAAATCATAATAGCGCTGAACGACAACTTTAGGACATGATGCAAAAAACATATTAAAAAAGAATACCATTTTTTTTCTATTTTATGCTTTAATAACACGTTCCTTAAATCCCCGTTTCAAAACATTGTTATTCAATAATAAGATAAATTCAACTTAGGTATATGATTGCTGAAAGATGTTTTCAATCATACTCTGATGATTATACAGTGTCTGCGTTACTACGGAAATGGGATGCAGTAACTTCTGGCGGTTCAGGCCACCGAGACCTGAAGGCAGGATCCTGATTTATTGCTCATATAAAAATGACACTCACACACTGGTTTCAGAACCGCTTTTTATAAACGGGGGGGGGGGGGTTCTCTTCAAAGATAAAATACAGGGTGAAGAAGAGTCATGCCCGATCTAGATTAAGGGTATGATCTGTCCCTTCACCAGGACACCGAAATTTCCTTCCATAGTTAGATTTACTGAATTTCTGATTGAGGTTGTGTGAAATAATTATTATTGTCCAAATTGATGTGTCCAGAAATAGCATGTTAGAGCTGTCATCCAATCTATAGGCACACAGATACTGACAAATATTTTTTCAAGGAAATTTGGTCTATGAGCTTATAATAAAATTTCTCAGAAAATGAATAGTGGTTAATGACAAATTTGCTTTATTCTACAATCAAATTAAAAGCTTGGAATACTAATTAAAGACGAAGGGTAGCTCTTGTAGAAATTGACAGAATATTCAGACAGAAAAAGCTTTGAATTTGAAGTAAAACAGCTATCTGAACACCAAATTGAAAATCAGTACTCTGGAGAGATAATTCCCAATTTTGCTTACTCTTATGTAGTAACCATAGTGGAATATAGAATCTCTTAGAAGAATCTTAAATCACAATTTCTAAGAGATATTGAAAAAAAAAGTTTTGTTTTTCGTATAACAACATATTTGTATTCTTATGTAGTAACCATGAGGGAATGTAGAACCTTTTAAAAGAATCTTGAATCACAGTTTCTAAAAGAGATATAGCCCCAAGTTTTATATTTTCTATGTCAACATATTTATTATTTAAGTTGCCAAGTCTGCATGTCTGTGGCTAAAATGGGATGTACTTAATCTCGCATCCATTCAGCAATGATTAAAACATATATAAATCTTTATTTATGCCAGGAAACTACACATACAAGAAAACAATATTACATAATGTTATAAAGATATATTAGTCAGTAATAATGTTTGTGATCTCTAAGAAATCTGCAATCTATTTACTTCAAACAGTTTTTTATCCCATCAAGTAATTATATATATCATATATATATTGTGTTATATGTTTAATTTGCAGTCATTATTAGTCCTAATTACATCTATCTGATAAATTAATTAAATTATTCTTGACTAATTAATTTCGATAACTAATTGGATTACAAATTATTTTCTCCAAAACTTCAGTAAAAAACAGGTATTTCAATAAAGGCAGATGATTTTAATTTTCATTAAATATAATAATCAGATGTAAAACACAGCTCTGTATTAGATAATTAAAATTACATTTTATTAACAAACTCATTATAACTTGATAAAATGTTTAAGGAATAATAAACGTATGTATACGCTCAGTCAGTCTGAAGAATATGTATTGTAATGAAAGTAAATTAATTATCTTAAAAAAATTCTCATATTATTTACAACAAATTTTATGCTGCCTTTTAACATATATAATTAGTTTGGTATAAAATTAAATATGCACTAAAATGATTATGGAATCTCTTTAAAATCCTAACAATTTCATTATATCCTGAGGCTAAAATAAGTAATTAAAAGCCTTTAATCCCAACATTCTATAAAAATAGTTTTGGCGCCATCTTTTGAACAAAATATTAAACCAATTTTGTCGTAAATTTACAGTAGTCATTAAATCGAACATTTTATGAAATTAAACGAATTATAAACAATTTGCATTCATAGTTTTATTGATTAAATCCATATATGTATCAAAATTAACCGAGAATGATTGAGTAAAAAACTAAAGGAAATTGAAATTAAAATATATTAAATTAAAAATGAAGAAATAATTTTGTTACCTTCAAAAATAATTCGGGGTAAAAATTAATTGATATATGGTACTTCCTGCGTTTTAATGTGCAGTGTCCATTGCAATTGTTAAATGTAAAAATAAATATTAAATAAAAAAAAATATATACATAAAATCAATGTCTCATTTTTAGCACAGTTTTACAATCAATAAAATAGACAATATTACCATCGAAACTATCTATAATAAGGACATCGATTTTTCCATTCTTTTTCTATATATTTTCTGTATATTTCTATATCGATGCCTATATATTTTTTTTGATATCAATAATTCAATTTTTCTATCAATCTGGTTATCACTATCTATAGTGCCGATTGTTCTTCGAATTTTTCAATCAATTCTTGTATCAATATTTTTAATTTTCTATCACCTTTCTCGCTTCATTTATTATATACAATATTTATAATAAATTTTATTACTATCTACTAAATTTAATCGATTTGAAAATGTGTTCGTGCATACTATACATACGAGATAGGAATGATAAAATATTCCTTTAAAAATGTGCAAAATAAAGTTTGATGAAAATATTTTTTAATGCGAATAATTGCTATCTTCTGTGATATTATTAGTTAAGCCTAGCTAATACTGTCACCATTTCTAACAGATTAGTTTATATAATAAAATCGGCAAGAAATGATTATTTTTATGCCCGATAAAAAGGGGTAAAAATGAGTTCAATATCTGAATTATCTATTGAAAATGAATTTCAAAATCATTTTCAGTTTTTTATGAGACAAAATTTAAGAACTTAAAAACAAAACATGTTGTTACTGATTTTCTATCCATCAGGCTCGTTTCTCTGCATTGGGTGTGTATAGTGTGAGATAAACACAATGAACATTCCATCTGCAGAAAACAGCAAGACAGGAAATCACAAAGACGACGAATATTTTCAGTCGACCAATATGTATAGGGAAGACAAACACAAAAGACAGCACACATCAGAACTCTACATCAGACAGACAGTAGCCCACAAGTAAAAGTCCAGTAGTGATAATCCCAGACACGATTTTTCCTCTGTCTCTTCTTGCTCTATCTGTCAATTCACTACTTCACACAACGGGATATGAAACAAGATACGATGACGCCAGAATTCAGCAGTCCATAGTTGTTTTGGTATTCTTTCGGTGACAACTTCATTCGGAACTCCTAACCAAGACCAATTCACCAGAAATGCATGATTGACGACAGTTACTATGCTATTCAAAATGTCTAAATTCAGGTCTACTTTATCGACTCCCCAGGTTGAAAGTGCCCGCCTTTTATAGCTCCCGGGAGGCGGGACTAGAAGTTTCTGGGCTAATCAGGGCTTATCTGGACGTATATCGCTTCCTAATGGATGTTTGAGAAAGTTCTAGATGTTTCGGGTATTATCCATTTTCCCACTAAAGTTGCTTACTTAATACTTAAAAAGTTAGTTTTTACACACATATGTAGCTGCGTGGACAAGAAAGAATGCGAAAAAAGTGCAAAAATGATTTTCCCTCATTATATACCATATTTTGACAGAGAAAATATTGTTTATAATGCTAATAGACTATTAATTTACCATAGGGATTTCTGGATCTGTAAATCTCAAAGCATGGGAAATACAGGCATCTTTTTTTTATTTTTATTTTTTTGGCCAACAACTTTTATCTTTCACTCGCAGCGTCGAAATCACTGACTAAATATTTTAACAAAGCATATCTTGAATTAATTATGTATATTACTTGGAATCGGATTAGGAAATAAGAATATATTTTTAGAATGAAGTTACTATTTTTAAATTTAAAAACTTTGGAAATTAATTGGATTTTAATTGAATTTCAAAATATCATTACAGATATATATATATTTCTTTTGCAATGGTGATTTAAACAAATAAGACGAATAAATATTAACAAATGCGAATATATTAATATGCCAAATCCAATAATTATTAATTCGCAAGCCGGCGTCCTGGCTTAGGGGTTGTGCGTCTTTCTAGTGTTCTGGGCGTCCCGAGTTCGAGTTCCGGTTAGGGTATGGTTGTTATTCTCTGTGGTATCTGTGAGTCATGTGAATGTACCCTCCCCCGTAAAAAGGGGGCCAAGTTGTACTCATGCCTAGTCGTCTATCAAATCGTACTCTTGGCCTTAGTTGGCGCTACTGAAATGCAAGGGACACTAATTTAGGCTTAAAACTGTTGACAGCGATGAGGCTTGCCGATGATACCATTAGAAATAACACTATTTATGCAAATTTGTCTCTATTGCTTCAATATATTGTATTTTAACCCATTGAATTTCTTACTAACTTGATAATATTTCTGGGTTACCATTCTTTTAGTATGATGTAAAAATATGATGTAAAAACCATTATCCACAGCATGCTAAGGTTCATGCAATCAAACCAGACGAGGTAGACTTACAGCATTATCATTTTAACATATATTAAACTAAATATTCCAATCCTTTATACTTTTTGATTGAAATTTAAAATGTTTAATTTTTTAATTGATTGCTAGACAGATTTGAGAAATAATTGTTCCAAAGTAATATGCTCTGGTATGTAGTATTTAATACTTTGTAGGAGTAGTTTATACCATCCTGAATAAAACATTCATTTTATCCTGAATATGCCTCACTCATAGAACACATATTCTGAGTACTCCATCATACTTTTCAGAAATACTTTATTTTAATGCTATGGACTCTTACGGAAAATTTTCTTGGTATATAGTTGCAAGAAAAGAGTAACATAATGTCAAACAAAATCTCCAACATATTTTTTTACTCGGACATCAATTGATAGAGAGAGAACTAGGTACCTGGAAAGGCACAGAGAACCGTAATAAAAAGGATATTTCAGTGTAAGTGCCACGGTAAATAACACACACATAAAATTCATGGGTCATACATCTCGATTCAGCTTAACACATTTTACCAAAGTCTGACCTCCTTTTTTTTCCTTCACCGAACACATTAAGTTAATCTGCAGGTTCCCTAAACCAAAGGCGATAATTAATGACGCCCCTCTAATTTCGGCAAAATCTTGGCTCCAGTTTTCATTGATCTTCGCCAAGAAGGCCAAGAAGCAAGTTCGGGTGCTGACCACAAGGGGGCGGGTCGGTGTAACCTCTTTCTTGCCTCAAGGGGCAATTATTCAACTTTCATGACTTTCGGCGTAATCACCTACGTTGTTCCGAAGTCATGCCCACCCCCGCGCTCCTTTGAAAGTAGGGTCTTTCAATTTTTCTGACCCTGTTGGCCCCCAGGCCTATCTCATAATAGATCAGAGGCCACGGAACCCTTGTTTCAGTTGGATAAATAATGCCAGCAGTAACTTTTGTGGGAAGTTAAGACGGCATTTGCCGTAATGTGGCTTGGCCGACTTAATCTTTGGCGCTGTGTTCTTGCACCTGTGCTATTATGAATGTTGAAACAAGAAGTTTTGTTGGCTCAAAAAATAAAAGAACCAGTTTTCTAAAGTAATAGTTTTAACGCACAAAGCGTTGCAAAAGTTGGCAAAAAAAATGTCGAAAGTATCTAATATATCTTCTTTTGGTACTTCAGAACTTTCTCAGAAGAAAATAAATTCTTCTGTAAAAAAAGGAAAGATATTAAATCCTGTAAAATGGCAGTTTGTTTGCAAAGAATTACCAGTTTTCTGCTAATTTTCAGAATGAAACTACATTTCTGGAATATATATTGTGGAAACGGAAAACTTTTATGTTTTTTTTTAAGTTTCATTCGTAAAAGAGCTATTTTAAAATACTATTTAAAAAGTTATTGCAAAGTATTTTATTGTTTTTTCAAAATAAAGCTTAATATAAATTATATATCGCTTATGTAACAAATTCCTATTAGCGATATATTATTATATTATAAGATAATATAATATTACATTATAATAACTATAAATTATAAAAATTATTATTTTAAATTATTAAAATCGCTTATATAACCAGATTTTATAAGCGATAACAATAAAAAAAATTCATGATTTTTAAAAATTGTTTTTTTTATTGATTTTATCATAAAACACTTTTATAATATAGACATTTTTAGGAAATTTCTATATAAAATTTTTAAGTAATAATACAGTTTTAATTTTGAGTTAACACAAATTTTTGATGATGGGTTATCCTTTCAATATCAGATTGAATAGATAAGCAGTAGGCGTGATTGTAATCGTGTTTAACATTTTCTGTTTTTTAAAAAATTGTGAACTCATAAGTTACTACTTTTTTTAAGAATTAACAACCGTTTCTTTTCAGTTTTATATTATAGCTTGGCTGAAGTATAAAGATTATATTATCTTATATAGAAATATATTATCTTTTATTGTATTCCATTAAGGCATTTATGGGTAAGGAATTGGTTTTAGCCTGAGTATTATATGAAAGATATTGAAGAATACCATTTTATTCCAAAACTGAGATTAATATTTTTTCTTAGATGTATAAAATATACTGTAATGATTACATGTAATACAGAATTATACAGTTAACTCCTAACACAACAATTTAAATTGAAATATATATATATATTTGTGGCGACTGAAAATTGATGAGGAAAAAAAAAAACAATAGTTGATTCAAAAATTGATAGTTTTTTTTATCTTGTCAAGAGCATTACATATAATCTATAATCAGTGATGTCGAAATCATAGAATGCTGAAAGTAAGCTATATAAGATATACTGATGATCTAAATGAAGTGGTCCATTAATATAAGATTCCCTTGTAAAGTTTCATATCGAATGTCAAAAGTGTTTTCTTTGCTTTTGGAATAAACCCAACTTTCATTTTGGTTAACTGATATCCATTGATCTCAATCCATTTTTAAACACAGGACTCTCTTTCAATTATATGATTCCTATACCAGTACTACCTACCAGTTGCAGTGTCTTGCACACTGTGCTTCAATTTACATAACATACTATACATATCATTAACTGAATGTTAAATTAATGGAAGATGCTATAAGATGTGTGATTAAAATGTATTCCATTTCATGTAATTTGATAATTGTTGGTGATTTTTTTTGTAGAGATATATCGTGGGTACCTTAAATATTATGTAAATAGATATCCATAAAATGCAAATAGAAACGTACGAAAACAAGAACATGAAAAATTCAACAGAACACAAAACACAAGACGCAAAGCACTCAAAGAGAAGTGTCTAGGGGTAAACATTCCAAAGACAGAAGAATTTTGACGAGGATTCTCGAGTGTATGCCTCCGCTTTTATAATTACCGCGACATGAAAGCGATATTAGAATATTACGAATTAGTAAAACTGCGTATCTTAAATGCTAATAGAACTATCACAAAGATTCTCGCCTATTGAAGAATATAGGAAATCTTATTGCCTCTTTGTATTACAGAAGAAGCAAAAAATGTGTCCTGTTTAATTAAAAGGCTTTTCATTTTATCCCATTACAATCACTACCAAAACATAGGTCTGTTTAAATTTTGACAAAACCTGAAATTTCTAAGTAAATTTATTTAACTTGGGCTTTGAGTTAAAATCTTAATACTAGTAAATTCGAATTAAAAATAATATTTTGCATTATGTTGGTTCTAGGGAAAGGAATATAATTCCTATTACCTATTTGTTTATTTTGTATCATATATAAAACAATGAACTGAATATAGCTTTAAAATGTAAATAATTCAAAAACAAAAATAAAACTATTTTCAAGAACTAGCCTACTGTATTGTGTGGAGAAATTTTCGAAAATTTGAGAAATATTTTTTTAATATTCATATAACTATCCAATATCCTTTAACTATCTCCATATAACTTAAATTTTCATATATAGAGCAATTTATTATTTCTTTTTGCACTAATTATGAAAGTTGCTATGTTTCAAAATTAGATTTTTACAGTCATTCATTACTTCAATTTTCCAGAATAAAATTTATATGGGAATTATATGTATTCCACTAAATCAGCCATAATTCAAATCAATATGATATATATATTTCCGTCTGATCTCCCAGCAAAATTTTCTCTTCTATCTAAAATATTCTTCCGAAGAAATATAATAGTATTTAAAAAAAATAGTATTTGTATTATGATATCCTTATATATTTGAAGAGCTAAGAGTCGTTGAATCAAACATATTTCTAATTAATATGAGAGAATCATATATTTCTATCTTTTCTTCCATCAATACTTCTCTTCTTTATCTCAAAATTTTTTTTTGGAATGAAGAAAACGATACTTTAAAAAATTAAACTGATACTGTGACATCATTTTATAATCGAATTATCCATCATTTATTGATTTAAACACTGTTCCAATTAATACGAGATAACCATATATCAACCATTGTATTAGCCCTAATTCAAATCAATATGAGGTAATCATATACTTATATTTGATCTTCCAATAACACTGCTCACCTTTATCTAAAACATTCTCTCGAGAAATGACATTTTTAAAAGTGGAATTGGTAATTCAATATCCATATGTATTCGAATCAGTCTATAAATAGGGAATTATACATAATTCTAATTAGTTAGAGATTGCCATATATCATCTATTCAATTAGCTGTAGTTCAAATAAATATGAGATAATATATTTCAGTCCGTCAGTTATTCTCTAATTTATCTAAAATATTTAATCGAATAAACAAAATGATATACAAAACATCAATTTGGTAATGTGATACCCTTTTAAATTTTAATAGCCAATAATTATTGAACTAAACATAATTCTAATTAGGAAGAGATTACCACGTATCATCCATTGAGTTTAATCAATATGAGATAAATATATATTTCAGCCTTATCTTCCAGTAATACTTCTCTACTTTATCTAATATATTCTTTCCAAGAAACAAAATGATATATATTTTTAAAGAAACGATCGATTTGGTATTGTGATACCCATTTATATCTGAATTACCCATCAATTATGGAATTCAATCAATATGAACTAATCATATATCGTATTATATTGGATTTGGCAATTACTGAATAAAACATAGTTCCAATTAATATTATATAATCATATATAAACCTTTCAGTTAGCCATAGTTCAAATCAATA
>JAPMOQ010001578.1:3256500-3287761 GCA_026543055.1 Argiope trifasciata | reverse complement strand
CAGTTAGCCATAGTTCAAATCAATATGATATAATCATATATAAACCTCTCAGTTAGCCATAGTTCAAATCAATATGATATAATCATATATTTATTTCTGATCACCAGCAATCACCAGCTGCAGCACAAAACATTTTTTCGAAAAAATAAATTGATGTTTAAAAATCAAATTGAAATTGTTATATCCCTATATATTTGAATCAGCCGAAAAATATTGATTTCAATATTGTGCCAATTAATATTGTATAATTATGATTAACCATTGAGTTTAGCATAGTTCAATTTAATATTAGATATCCATATATCATCTATTGATTTAACCATAATTCAAATCAATATGAGATAATCATATATTTCTGCCTTATCTCCCAGAAATACTTCTATCCTTTATCTAAAACATTCTTTCGAAGAATCAAAATGATATATCTCTAATCCTTACCAAACTGATCAAAACAAATTTTTCAGGATGTCACTTTGATATAATTTTTGTTTTGTTTTGTTTTTCATTCTTTAGATTTTCCATTCAATTTTTTTTCTAACAAAGTGGGGATTGAAAAATGGTACCAAAAACAAAGAAAGCATTGTTTAATTTTGCAAATAAAGATCATCAGAAAGATTTGACCAAATCACGGAAATATCGAAAACACATTAGTTAAAGCAGTATCTGACAGTCAAAATAATGATTCTATCTACTCTTGGAGTTTTTTACATCATTTTTCGATACAACTTTGGTTTTTTTTGGAAGTTATTTGAAGTGAAGACCTATCGATCAAAAGTTGCGCATTTTCTTTTGTACCCATTTTTTCTTCTAACCTTTATCGAGTGAAATTAAATGTTAAGTTCGCTTTTTTCCATCCAAGAGCTAATCTTTCTAAAGGAAAAAAATGATCTTTTTTTCTTGGAACATGAAAGATAATGATCTATTGTCAAGAGTGCATTGGCGTAATGGATGATTCGTAGATTGTGTGTATTGTGATATATGTTTTTGGTAACTCATTTAATATTTAACTATTCAGTATTGGATTAGCTATTTAGGTAACCTATTAATTATCAGTGTTTGCAGCTAATGAATTATCCTGTAGGATGAAGTGAATCAAGATTATTAATGATGCTCTGCCCTGTAATATATCTTAATGTTTTCAGGTACTAAGTTTATTAAATAAAGAAGTTAATTCGCGGAATGAAAGATAGTCTCTGTTTAAATTTGTGATGAAAATATTCGTCTAGAAATATGACGATCTTCGATGTAAAGTTTATAGAAAAAAATTGCGTTTTTTGTCGCATTTAAGGTACCCAAACACGTTTAAAACTATATTTTTTATAAATGACATTTAAAAAATATCTCTGTTGTATAGAATAGTATTTTAGCTATCTAAAACAGGTTTGTTTTAGTCACTATGATAACTAGAAATCAATGTACGAGGAGTGATCCAAAAAAAGTTTACAAGGCGAAGGAAAAATACTTTATTAACAATAGACATAGGATACAAATAATAATTAAAAGACATATGTGGAGATCACTTCTCTCTATAATCACCAAATCTGTTGAGGCATTTATTGCACCACCAATTTGTTTAACCCTTCTTGGTAATAATCAGGTCCTTGGCTATTGAGGCTGTTCTTTCTTTCTATTAAGAGTTTTTTAATGATAATTTCATTGCATAAAATCAGGTCATCATGGTGGTTATAATATGACTCTCAATCATAAATAATTTTTAAGAGCAGGATATGCAAATTTCTTTTTTGGAAATTTATCATGAAGATTATTGATTCTCAAACTATTAGATAGGTTGTAGCATTTGTATTAGCTAATTTTAGGTGACTGTACAAGTTTAAAACATTGCACAGTACAAACAATTGAAACTACAGTCCACCAAAGTTGTAACATAATCTTTTTTAGAATAATTTCAACAGCTTAATGCTGGCATATCATACATTTTCCTGAAACCTTTTAATTGTTACCTTGGAAAATAGTCCATTTTTATTGTTATTCGTTTTATCTCTTCATTCCTAAAATCATTCAAATTCGAGGGGTTCAGATGTTAAAATGTTCAAGTTTCTCTTTCAAAGGTTAAAAAAATACCTTACTTCTTAAAAAAATCTCAATAACTACATGGATTCTAAAGGCATTGATATATAAAACAGGACTGTGCTAAGTGTACGGTTATTCACCAAATGTATACTTGGACATCCTTTGAGGTTTCTTGTATTCCCACATCCTATCTCCCCAACCTATAGAACATTTTAGAGAATGTAATCAATGAATCACTTTGGGTATTCAACCACATTGTCTACTTAGACAGCCTTTAAGGTTTATTATACTTCCCATATCCTAGCTCCCCAACTATAATATATTTTAGCGAATGTAATCTATTAACAAGGCACTTGTGAGTATTCAACCACATTTTATACTTGGGCATCCTTTGAGGTTTCTTATCCTTCCCATATCCTATCTCCCCACCTATAGAATATTTTAGCGAATGTAACCTAGGAACAAGGAACTTGTGGATATTCAACCACATCTAAAGAATGAATCAAAAGTTGGAATAATATCCAGGCTCTTCGTATACCCACCACAATTTCGTTGAAAGGCTGTTTAAGTATTTTTGGAAAAATAGAATACAGTAAGATAGATTTGGAATTTTTTAATGTGATGTAAAATAAATTGATATATTCCCACTGAATTTATTTCATATAATTTTAGAATTGATTCATCGAATTTTTAAAAATTCTGACCTTTTGTGGGTGTTTTATGGTAGTTTCTGAAAAAAAATTTCTTATTTCTGTATCTTTCTACAAATTTATGTACTGAAATATGACTATCCAAATTGCTCACAGTTAACATTTCATCATCACAAATTTCAGTTGATTAATAAATACATCGATAGAATTTTAAACGCTATTAGTGAGAAATCACCTGAAAGATCTTTTATCCCAGAAAAATGAATTATATGGAAATCGAGACTGGAAATGCTACGAAATCTCTTTATGCTCACTAAGAAATTTCGTCTGTCTGTGAAAATAAAATGAAAGTAAAATATGAAAGATACTCATTTTTTAAATATCAAATGGACTCCATTGAAGAACCTTTAGTAGAATTATGTCCAATCCATATCACAAACACTATTAATGAATATGATTTCTAAAATCAAATGACAAATAGTATTCTGATTTTCACAAAAAGGCTCAAAAGTCCAGAAAACAGTTTAACAGCTAATATAACTAAATGCAACTAAATATCGCCTTTCCCTGGATCCTAAGGAAAAAGCAACGTCTGTATTTCCTCAAAAATTCAGGTGTGGTACCATTCCATTGATATTCTGATTGATGTCATTTCCTAAAGCAAATTGAAATGTACACTTTTTTGCCATGAACTCATCCTCGTCAAATTTTGCACTGCAAATTCCTGTTGTAACACATTCCTAGACATGAATTTTCGCGTATTTTTTTTAAATCCATTCTATATGTTTTTCCGCATATATTTATTCAGAATACAGATAAGCCTTGAGTGCCTAAGTTTGGATATACACAGAGATGAACAAAACGAATGTTGCTGTTCGTTTGAATATTTCCTGAGAAATAACAATAATATTTCCTTTTATTGAGTGAATGGATTATAAATGGATGAGGAAAAAGTAATGCATCATATAATGCATTTTATTGATTTCCTTTTAAGTATTTTTTTTTTTGTTTTTAGCGGTTTTTAAAAAATTACACTCATGGGAAAAAAATCCCAACACTAGGAAGGAGCTGTGCTAGATAAACGAAATTTGGTAGGCATGTTTATACATCTGAAAGATAACGTCAATTCAAATTTCAAGCTACGCGCGTAAGTGTGGCGCTAGTATCGACAGTATGAACATGCAAATGAGGTTTGCTTTAAATAAGCGCTGTAAGGTTCGTGATCGTTATTTACAGTTGAGATTTGACGTAGTGGGTTAATGTTAGTCAAGGATGCCTCTGAGAAGACGAAGAAGCCATTATCAACAGCTCACTGAGTTTGAACGAGGTCCTGTTGTAGGGCTACGAGAAGGTGGGTTTTATTTCCGCGATATAGCTGAAAGACTTGGCAGGAATGTATCCACTGTGCATGAGTATTGGCGGCAGTGGGCAAGGGAAGGTACTGCCTTAAGAAGACCAGGCTCCGGGCGGCCACGTGGTACTACTGAGAGGGAAGACCGTCGTATTCGGCGTATATCTGTGGCTAATAGTACTGAGTCTACAGCTGAAATTCGAGCTGCAGTTGGTACCACAGTGACACAACGAACTGTTACAAATCGGTTACTTCAAGGACAGCTCCGAGCCAGACGCCCTGTACAGTGCATTCCACTGACTCCAAACCACTGCCGTTTGCGACGTGAGTGGTGTCAAGCTAGAGCTCATTGGAGGACGGAGTGTAGATCTGTTGTGTTTTCTGATGAAAGCCGGTTCTGCCTTGGTCGCAGTGATAGCCGTTTGTTGGTTAGAAGGAGGCCAGGTGAAAACCTGCTAGTGACCAGTCTGCGGTCTAAACAAACGGGGCCAACTCCTGGAGTTATGGTTTGGGGTGCAATTTCGTATGACAACAGGAGCACTCTCGTGGTTATCCCACGCACCCTGACTGCAAATTTGTACGTCTGTCTAGTGTTACAACCTGCTGTGCTGGTATTCATGAACAGCATTCAAGGGGGTGTTTTCCAACAGGATAACGCTCGCCCTCATACCGCTGTTGTAACCCAACATGCTCTACAGAGTGTCGACATGTTGCCTTGGCCTGCTAGATCACCAGATCTTTCACTAATCGAGCACATATGGGACATCATTGGACGACAACTCCAGCGTCATCCACAACCAGCATTAACCGTCCCTGAATTTACCTCCCAAGTTCAACAGGCATTGAACTCCATCCCACAAACTGATATCTGACACCTGTACGACACAATGCATGCACGTTTGCTTGCTTGCATTTAAAATTCTGGCGGTTACACCGGTTACTAATGTACCAACATTTCACATTTGAAAGGGCTCTTCTCGCCAATGGCTCTATCTGTGATCTTGAAACTTTAATCAATTAAATATGTTACCTAGACAAATATATTCCTAAAATTTCAATACTGTACAATAATGTTTTCTTGGTGTTGGGATTTTTTTTCCATCAGTGTATTAGCAAATGTTACCAAACGAATCATGCTGCATGTAGTCATCTTTTCTCGTTGATATTGATTTCATTAAATTCATACAGTATGTATTTTTATGCATGCAATATAAGAGATGATTATGTATACACTTTTTCTCATGCAGTGATTATACATAGATTTTTTTTATGCAATGATTATATATAGACTTTTTGATGCAATTATTATGCATGCATTTTTTCTTATTCAAAATTCATGTTACTTCCAAAAATTTGTAATAGAGCATGCGTATTCTCTGTAAATACGAAATGCTTTTTTAATAATAGCTTTGCAAAAGCAAATATGTAATATTGCTATAAAATTACATTCATCAAGATTTTATAGATATTATTGGATTTATTATATGCAACTGAAATTCAATAGTTGTAATAATCTTCTGAAATAATACAAGCTACTGTAACAATGCATATACTATTAAGTCATCATTTTTTTCATATGCTTCCGCTTTCTAAGCATACATATAAAAGACAACACATATATATATATAAATTGTTTTTTGGAATATTCAAGTCTGGAATAATTCTCTGAACTCATTACCTAATGCTTTTAATGAATTAGATGCTTGTACATCAAATCCAGTCTTTCACTTTATGTCTGACGTAACATTTTTACGTCAAGTTTCTTTTAGTTCCATTTCCTATAGCACCCCAAAATTAATCGAATTGATTAGGATTCAGACACTGAGACGACTACTTCTGTCCATTTAGATTTTGTTTTTTAACGGTGGCTTCGGATCTGATGAAAAAGCAACATGGGAATTAATTCACTCAGAACTAAATATGGTATTCACCATAATACTGTATAATAAGATAAAAAAAGAGAAAAAAATATATCCAATGATTTTTGTATTTATCAATGACTGTATTGTTAAACAAATTAACCAAAAGATCTTAATCCATCAATTAAAATACTTTATTAATGAATATTTATCTAATTAATTGAGAATAATTATTCCTGGGATATAATCAATAAGTAAGGGAAAATTTCTTAATGCTATACATCATACAATAATACATCAATTACATTTTTTAGCAATTTTTAAATTAAATTAAATGAAAATATAAAAGTTGTTAAGGATTTTTTTTGTTGTTTAATTTTTTTTTACTATGCCCATTTAAAAAAATTGTCTAAAATGTTTTTTAACTACATGTAAAATTAAGTGTCATGATCATTATAACGGTTAGCATACTGCAACATAAGGATAATTATCTTTTGGATGCCTGCTTAACCCCTTGACATACGAATTTACTTAACTTCCTAAATAAATGACGAATTTGATAGCTTCCTAATTAGAATATTTACTATTATTTTAATTCCTTCAATAATAATACATTTCAAGTGATCTTTTTCATTTTAAATTAGTTAATACTTTTCACTTAATTGCAGATTAAAACTCAAAAGTTCAATAATTCGATGCGCATCTCAGACACGTCATTGTATGCTAAGTGGTTAAACAGGCGCTGTACCTTTTTAAGATATGTTAACTAACTGTATTCTGATGATAGCACATTACATTTATTTCCTATTTACCTCATATATAAGAGAAGTTACCAGTATGGTGGATAGCTCTAGTCAAACGGGAATGTACACGAAAATATGGGAGTTTTACTAATCCCATGGATGATGGAACGTACTTCGTGACGGATGTGTTGTACCTTGACCGGTCATAGTGCTTAGGATAGTCCTTTTCGTACTTCCTACAGTTCAAGCCAATGTTGCCAATGGCAGTCAAGTCATTCCATATTATTTATCCGTGTGTCTTCAGGCAGGTCAAAGAGTCAGTGATAAGAATCACTTTATAAGTGAAATACAAATTTATTTTTAATATTGGACTTTTGATCATTATAATACTTTCTGTATACTTCCCTACAGAAGAAATAAAAAACACAATATTGTTACGGTATTCCTATATTAATCCGTCGGGTTCTTTTTAACTTGTATAGTGGGTGTGTATGGTATTAGAGATGAGATTATGCACAAGCAATGATCAGTCCTTTAGCACAGCAGCACACAATAACAACGGTAACTCACAAGTAGTAACAATATCTGCAGCACTAGCTATAGTACTCGACGCTGCTTCCTCAATAGACTACAAGGCACACAGTGAGCTGTTCAGTACTTACTTGGCTTCGCCGCTTCTTGTTTTCTCCTCTGGAGGACTCGTTATCTGCTGTCAATTCCGACTACTACTCCAGCCTCCTGCCTTATATATACCGGCGGTAGGCAGGGCTAACATCTTCTGGAACAATCAGGAGCGTTCTAGCTGGATCTCGGCTCCTAGTGGCCGGATCGGGAAAACTCTCAATGTTTCAGGTACTTTTCATTTTGTCGCCAAAATCGTCGTCAAGACGCCTAATGGTCACCAAGTTTGTCGCCAAGCCTTGGAACCCCTGACGTCACTCCCATTCACTATTTAATACATATTACTGTCAATCTATCTTCCATACGATGACAGTATCAGCGCGGGAAAGAAAAACCACAGGTTAACAATATAACAATATAAACAAAGTCTGGAAACACTCAACAAATCAAATCTATATTATGAGCATAATTATTATTGTATATGACTAAAGGCAGAAATTCTTATACTTTACTTATTCTTATACTTTTTCCACAAAAGTATTAACCAAAGATTCTTTTTATGTATATACTTTTAAAATTCTGACTTAATTAAAGTTTATATCCGATTCAGTAACTCTTTTCGTTGTTTGATATATCTTAATCGATTTCAATCCCGGAAAAATAAAGTAAAATGTATTTAAACAAAAAATAAAGAAATTAAGCTATTGGTATTCAAATTCATCCAATAGGCGACAGCAAAACATGGATATTCCCACAGCGAGAAGCCAAACACCAGTGATTAAAAATGCAAATCATTCGATTCTTCTTTTAGTGAAATAACTCCGAAAATTTTCGCTGAGTCAAACATTAGTAACTGTTTAATGAAACAAAGTGGATTTTCTTGTCTCGGAGGGTGAGTGATTACGCTGAGGGCAAGCCACGTTTAATTCTCTAATTGACGGTATGTTCTAATCAAAGCTCGAGGAAACGAGGAAAGTTTTTTTTTCCAAGATCTTTCTTTTTCCTCCTGATCTTTACGCTAGAAGACTTTTTTCATTAGACGTTTATAGCGTTTTATTTCTTTATAAAGGCAATGTTGTTGGATTGGGTTCTGAAGCCAGTCATAACAGCTTAGTGAAAGTACTGATGGTTAAATCTGGAAAAACATGGCAATGAAATTAAATGAAGAATAAAGCTTTTGGCAGCCCTGTTTGGACTCTGAACTTTATTTTCAGTTATTTGAAGTAATAGAGGAAATCATTTTAAAGAGACTTATCTACTGAAGCTCTGAGATTCATTAATGGGCTATAAACTTAGGGTTTTTGCTTCTAGTGTAAAAATATATTTCTGATACATTTTAGTTAGGGTAAAGATAAATCCTAAATTAGTGAAAACAATTATTTCTTTTTTAGGTGACTTGTACTTTTATAGTTAGAAATTCTGAATGGGTTGTATATGTTAAAATTCAACCTTTTACATTTAAAATTGTGAAAGAAAATCATACTCATGTGATTGTTTTCAGATTAGCATGCTCTTACATTCTTTGTTATTTGCATTCTCGTGTAATTTTTTTTTTTTTCAGAAATGTATTAGATCATAAATGATGGAAATTAATTTTCAAAGCATCTTATTCTTTTTTATCTATGCTCATCAAATGTATTTCCATTTATTTTTATCAACCGTCTAACCAGACGGTTAGACGATTGGTTAATTACATTTAATTTTAATTAAATCATTTAAATATAGTTTCACATTCTCGATTTCTTGAATTTTCCAAACATTAAGGCTGTGTAACTAATGGAGACTAGTTTAAGGACGTCACAAAGTTATTTAAAGGATGATTGGACGATTTATCTATCGTATAAATTTCTCGATATAGTGATTTCCCTTTTTTATTTGTAAACTACATATATATTATACAGTATCTTTTTTCCATAGGTTTCAAAAATGAAATAAAGGTTGAAATAATAGGTTTAATAACGAAATAATAGGTTGAAATAAAGAAATCGGTACGAATGAAAAGATAACTTTTTTTTATTCTAAGATATAGAAAAAAAACATTTTCGTGGCTGTGAAATTATTGAAAGTTGTTATGAAAAAGCTGAAACTTCATTTTTAAAAAAAATATCACTCCAATATGATCATTACCATTCTAGAAGGAAAATATTTGATGAAGTTGGAAATTATAACTGAGATGACACAGCCTGTAAAGTACACACATACACACTCATCTGTAATGTCAAATGTTAAGACAGGATGTATAGATATAGTTTTGTACTCTTCAAAACATTGACACATAATTGCAGTACAATAAATCAGTATTTTGAATTATATATATTGAATAAAATTGGCTATTTTTTGTTTCCCCTTATACATATCCTATTAATATTTCTTACTCTTCTTGTATAGACATACCTTGTTCAAATTTTCAACTGTAATAAAATACTTTTTATTCATCCACTCGATTTTGAATGCATTTAAAAAAATGTTGTGGATCACACTCGATGTTTGTACATGGTTTTTTTTATCTTATTCCTTGATTAAGTTTAATCAATTTTTAATACTTTAAATGGAGTTTTAGCAGTTTGTGATAAAAATTGAAATCTATAAGCAGTAGCTCAATCGGCAAAATGAGAAGATTTCAGAAAGTGAATACGTTCAATTTTACTGAAAATCAAAAATTTCTTTGATAATTATTTAATAAAAAGTAAATAAAATATTTTAACTTAAATAGCAATTGAATTTTAAAAAATAATTTTTATATTGCTTGTTTTCTTAAATTTTCATAGTTATACAAATATTATGTTTATAGTTATTTTTAACTGTTTTTTTCATACTTAGAAATTCGTTTGTTTTAGAATCAGACAGGATGTAACTCTAAATTACTCTGAGCATCAATAGTTAGTTCTTTTTAAATATTCGTAAAAGAAAGAAACATGATAATACTATTAAATAATTTAATGCACTTATTAACGTTAATTACTCAAAAGAGTACAAAAGAGAAATTAACCTAATTCCCATAGATAAACAGCAACGCGAAATGAAAATTCATTTATTATTAATTTGATTATGCCTCGAATTTTAATGAGTAAATGCTCTTCTTATAAAACCATCGCGTGATATTAAAGCAAGCTAACTAAATTTATTCCCAGAAATATCTTGCGGAGTTTTCTTAATGTCTACAACTATTTAGAATTTAATTTTAAAAAGATCTAAGCAGAGAAAGCTTCTACACTTCTTGCAAACTGAACTTCAACATCCCTTCATTTATTATAAAATGCATCCGAATTCGATGTAACGTCGAATTTCCACATTTTTATATTTTCTCTTTGAAATAAAAAAAGTAATGATTTCACAAATTACAAAATTAAAAAGTAACTTAAGGAACCTTAAGTTTGCAATATTTACAACAAATTTCATTGATTTGAAGATATATTAAAAATATAAATAAATCACAGAAAATTTAAAATTGATTTATACTGAATATAAGATATTTAAATATAAGATTAAAACAGATTTTTATGCAACTTTCAGATACAATAAACTTCACATTTAATATAATGAGTCTCGTCTTTTTATGCTAAAATATTCCATAGCTATCTATGAATTCAAAGTTATTTAAGTTATTTATATTATTAATATTAATTTATTTATATTATTATAAAAGTTATTAATATTTTACGCAATTTATGGAATTATAGCAATGATTTGAAATTTGTTTAGAAATATTAACTGAACCTTAAAGATTTTTTATATAAATAACTACTATAATACTTAAAGAATATTTATATTATTTAATGACTTCAATTATGACAAAGTACATTATGGAAATAAAAAATTTTTAACTTTGTTTGAAAATTTCATTCCAATTGTAATTTGTTTTCATTATTTTTATCGATATTTTATTTCTCTTGTGTCTTTTATTTTCTTGGGGTTTTTTATTTCATACAGTCAACTAAAAATAATTGTTTTACATGTTAAAATAAAAAAGAAATATTCTTAAGTATCTTAAATATTTTGTATAAAATGTTTGGCATCATAATTCTAAATACAAGTTTTAATTATTGACTCTAGAATCTCTTTCAGGTAAAAAAAAATCCTTCATAAAATTTGAATTCTAAGTATTTAATTTTACAAAGAAAAAAAATTATGTTTCTAAATAAATAGAAATTCAAAGAAAAATAAATATTTTTAAAGTAAGCAATTCTGTTTTATTCAAGAATATTCCAGCTCAAACGTACAATAGACTTTACTCATCTTCTTAAAAGGTAATTTAAAACGCCTTATTCACTTAATGTCAATTTATTTGTTTCAACATTTTATTGAATAAAAGAATAACAGAAGACAACGTGAGTAAAAAAGTTAACTCAGTTCTAAAATTCAGCAACAGACAATCAAATATTTTCATACATAAATAGTAGAACAAAACGAATCCTCTCATACTATAACGCCAACAGCCAGTGACTAAAAATTCAAATCATTTGGTCTTCTTTTTTAGTGAAATAACTCAGGCTATTTTTCGCCAAGTGAAGCGAAACTGCTTGATGAAACAAAGTGGATTTTATTGTCGCCAAGGGTGAGTGATCACGCCCTAGGTAAGGGACTTTAATTCTAGGCCAGAATACTCTAATTGACGTTATATTCTAATCAAAGCTCGTGTAAAGAAAGATTTTATTAGTCTTTTTATTTTTTCCTGATATTTACGTTCAATGAACTTTTTTTTTATCTGACTCCCAAGGCAATTTATTTTTTAAAAAAATACAACCTCTAGTAATGGTTTTCAAAGAAAATTAGTTAAAAAGATTTGGAATATATATTAATATGTGCCTTCTATAGTGTTAATTCAAGAAAAGAATAATGCTTTTACTATTTTTATTGCATTTTATTTATCGTTTCATAGTACGAATTCAAGAATTTCGAAATAATTTGCTTATTACAGATCTAGATTTTATTAAAAAAGTAAAATAAGGACATGGCTTTGTAGATGTTTTTGCGTATTTTTTACTTTTTGACGAGTTTATCAAAAACCTCATTTTATATACTGCATCTGTATCATAATGCTTGATATATATATGCCTTATTATACATTATATATGCTTGGATTGCTGATGCTACTACATTGCTTAGTTAAAAGGAAATTTAATTATAAAATCCCGATTTTTGAAATTATAAAAAAATGCATTTATATAATTAATATTCATGTTAAACTTTCTGTGTAGACAACATATTATGCTTAAAGTTCCTTTGTTTATACTAATTTCTTTTTTATTTTCGTACTAAAATCAAATTTGGAACGCATAAAAATAATGGAAATATTTATGGAACTATAAAGAACTATAAATATAAATGTCATAATAAATTAGACAGAACAAACGATGAGAAAAACAATAATAAACATTTTAATTCTGGAACCAACAGTTATTTAATACAAAGAAATTTAAAATGTCTGCCCTCTTCTGAATGGCCAAATAATAAGGTAAACATATGCATGACTTATAAAATCATACATTGATTAGTAGAGCACTTAAAACTTTTTTTCTAGAACACAATAATTAAAATCTCACTTTAAATGGATAAATTAAGAATTAGTTAGGCAATTAAAGCTAATAGAAATATATTTTATATTTTTCTCAAAAGAATAATTCGTTTATCCTACTTTGTAACAAAATTATATTCATTTTACCAAATCTTTTAATTGCCTTCGAAAGTAACAATAGTTTTCTTTAAGAAATGGAAAATTATCTATGAACCTGTACTAAATAGTGATTCAAGTATAAAATTAAATTAGTCAAATATCCATTACTTTTCAAAAATTAATCTTTGACCATTTGAAACAAATAATCACATAATTATAGATGACTGTATTTTGCTTTTATTCGAACCTTTATTTGTAAAATTCCTAGAATCTTCATTAAGTATTTTAATTGTTATACAAACTATAGTGAATTTTACAATTTCAAAATACATTCAGCTTCAAAACTCAATGTAAATAGATTGACACCATTTTATTTATCATGATATGTATAGGAATTCGATTTAACGCCCACTTTTCTTTTTGTTTTTCCTTCACATCTTCATTAATTGGAAGTAGTTATTGATGAAAAGAATAAATGTTTTACGAAAACTTTTCACCACATCTGGAGATGTTCTAGTCATCGAAACACATAAAGAAATCCAAAACGTCTGCTGAAAGAAATCAAGTTTTATTATACTGGATATAATCTGCATAAATATTGCATTAAAACTGTGCTTTCTTTCAACTTAAAAAAACACTCAACATTTTTTTTCCATTATTTTTAATTTGGGGAATCATGTTTGTATATACTTTAAAATATTCCAGTGTAAATGTCACTTTTTATTTCTTGGGAAAACTATTTTTGACTTCATTTTTTTTTGATTTTATGATAACCTACTTTAATGATCTTTACAAAGAGAGGTAGAAAAGAATATTCATTGAATTCTTTCATATCTGAAAATTCTTTGATGATCATTATAGAGATTTCTTTTCAAAAACGACTTGAATGGCGTTGAGAAGTATGGAGTAATGGGAAATCCAATTTAAATTCAAAGATATGACTCCGAAATTCAAGACAACTTCCTTTTCATGTCCTTTTAATATTAAACGAGAAAAATATTGATATAGATTTGAATTGGAATTTGGAAAAATGAGGTTATATGTCCATTTGATGTCGGGTTTTTTAATGTTTTATTTCGGATATATTGGAAATATGTTGGATATATTTCCAAATATTTTATCATAAGTGATATATTTTATATATTAATTTTAAAAATTATTTTTAAAAAAATTCTCATTACACCTTTGTACATCCTTATAATATATAATAAATTATAATTTTCACCAATTCATTAACTATCTTTATATATATATGGAATTTCAAGTAATTACATAGTTATATACATACATTATATTACATATTACATACGGTAATTGTATTACATATTATAATCTATGCATATTATAAAATAAAGTCTCTTGCAAGTTTCTTGTAAGTTAGAAGGAAAATAATTGAGAAGTAATTAACTGATGTTGTAGATATTTATAGCATTCTATATAACATTAATTGGAAATGGTTTTAGCATACAGAAGTTCTATCTAAATAAAAAAAGGCATTTTATAATTCAGAATTTAATTATTTTCCTACTACAATACGCGCATGCGTAAAGCAGCAATATCTGTTAATTATACTTATTATATGTGATCTATTTCTTTGTTTACGTCGGATTTTAAACAGTGATTCAAAACTCATTACCCCTCCCCCCGAAAAAGAAAAGTAAATCTAAACTTTAACCCTAATTTTACCTCTTGTGCAACGTTTAAACCTATTTCTTTCTCTTGGATGTTATGCCACAGAAAATGCTGTTCAGGTACTTTTAATTATGTATAAAAAACTGTTAGAGACCCTATACGAGGTCATAATTTTATAATGGCGCTAATAAGAGTAATAAATAGAAGGAGTGAATTAGAAGGAATTATTTTGTATTTATTTCAATATTGGTTTTTCCAAATGTCGGCTCCCTTATTCACTACAAAACTGTATTTAAAATAAAAAATAATTTTTAAAGATATGCTTATTGAAAAATAGTCTGTGTTTTGTTATGTACATGCAAAAAATGGTTAATACAGCTATGTTCATATTATAATACATGCACCTTGCATATAATAATCTATTATAAATTATTCTAAACACGAATATTGACTTCAATATAATTTTGAATTTTTTATCATTATATACTTTATATACTGAAACTAAAAAAAAAAATATTATATACTTTCTTTATTAAGATGTAAAAATAATGTGTTTGAATATTTGAACACGATTCCTCAAAAGTAAAATTTTTTGTATACAGCCGACCACCCCGCCTCCACTGAAAGTCATCAACTGTAAAACTATAATAGAATTGATTATTATTGAAAACTATAGATAACTTATTATTGAAAACTATAAATAAATTATTATCGAAAATTATTATCTAATTATAGTTGGAAAATTCTTATTGAGAACTTCAATTTGATAGACCTTTTCTTAAGATATAAAATATGTATTTGAAGCTTTATACACAATTTAACAACTTTAAAAATATTATTGAATTATCTTTGAAGTATTATTGCGAAACTATTATTGAAAAACTATTATTGCATTATCATTGTAAATCTTTTATTTAACTATTATTGAATATTTATTTTGTTGGGAAATAAAATAAAATGTGTTAGAATATTTGAAAAGCATTCAATAACTGTAAGAGGAAATAATACATATACATGAAATCTTAATTTGTAGGACTTATGGTGCTTTTCCGTTATACGGGCGCAAGATGTCGTCAATGCGAGTCATGTCGCAAAAGCGAAGCGAATGACAAAACTAATATCGCCAATGTGAATAAATCGCAAACAAAGTCGCCAAGTGTAACTGCGTGAAATTTGACGTCATTTTGCATTTTTGGCGAGTTTTCGTTTTTTCCGACTAACAATTATTTGACCACTTTTTGGCGATTTTTTCGTTGTGTCCGTATAACGCAAAAATACCGAATTTACAATTAATTGGATTTGGATAGATTTGTTGCTGATAAAATAGAATTGCTAAATCTATTTAGCATACTACATATCATTCGTCCATTTTCTCTCCAAATGATGTTGATATTAACTTGGGTTAGCTTCTAAATGTGATATTTTATGCATTTCTGCAAAAATATCTTACATTCACAGTGTTTCAAAAGTTCATAATTTATGTTATGTTTGTATGTATTTATTGTATTGTCTACTTCATCCTATAATTATGGCGTAACGTAATTTATTGAAAAAAAATGCCAGTTATCCTTGAAGCATTAAATAACAAAACTTTCAAGCTTTTTTGTTCTGTTATTTTTGCAGGCAACCAGTTTTCCTTCATGTTGTATTAAGATCGTATATTAGTGATAAAGCCTTTATTATACTAGTATGCATATTGAGTGGTTTAAGAAGATTTATATGCTTCCAATTCATAGTTTTATTTTAATGATTACGAAACATATTTGTAGCGATGATATATGAACTTAATATGGTATATGACCATTTCTTAATCTTTGAGGAAATTGTGAATAAACTGCATATTTCATTTACTTTCGCATATTTTGTTTAACATTAAAAATTTGTAAGTTTCAAGTAAGTATCTAAAGGTCTTAAGATTCGAATAGGTAATAATTATCTCCCTATTGCGAATTAATAAACAAGAGACACTATATTATTGGTCACTTCCATCCTCAATATGATGATAATCTAACATATACAGTGAATATCTGACTATTCATGTAGTTCCCAGAACTAAACATTCCTATTTTTATGGAAACATTTATAAATTAGTTAATGAAGCTTTTGTAAGACATTTATATTACTTAGTGTATAAGGAACTTTCTATCTTCTTTACAGTAAGATCAATTTACTGATAGCAATTTTTATTCGTAAGACAAATTTTTCTCGTTTTAGTTGAGTTAGAGCATCAGAAAAAGATTCATGTCTTATTTCAATAAGGAGAACACATCATTTTTAAATTAAAAACAAATTAATTAAAAAAATCTTTTCCCCACAGATTATGAAATCATTATTATCCCCTCCTCCTCCCACACAATAAAAATACAGTTAGAAGTTCAATGTTTACATGCTTACTGTTTTTGAAAAATAAAATGGGGGACGCAAATTTAACGCTACAAAAAGTAAGATTAATAGACATCTGTAAGAAAAAAAGCATGAAAAATGAATTATAGAATTTCTATCAAGGTAATATTAATAGATATCTTTGAGAAAACAAACAATAAATGAGAAATGAGGTATAAAATTTCTAGAAGATAAGATTAAGAGATATATGTGAGAAAACAAAAAACTCACGGAAATGAAATATAAAATGTTTAGCAAGGTAAACAGATATGTGTGAGAAAACAAGCAATAAATGAGGAATAGGTTATAACATTTCTAACAAAAAAATACTCTCTTTATGGCACGTTGCCACACAAACTGAAAAATTCAAGCTAAAATCATCGTTCATAAACACTGAAGAACAGGTTACTTTTAGGCATGGAGCTACTATATTTGATACCTAGGCATTTCTTGGTTAATAATTAGTCATTAATAGAGATTTGAATAAAGATTTAATGAGATTTATAATGAAAAATCAATCCAAATCAAAACGTTAGGAAAACAATTGGAACTTAATAATTGCAGAAACAAGTTTACATAATTGTTATTTTCAAATAATACTTTCGATGATTAAAATCTTATTTCTAAAGAAAATGTCACTAGTTTTAAGGGCTTTTCTTTTTTACTTTATTATTTTTTATGTATGTATATTAATATATTATCAAAGATGTTTTATGCTTGAACACTCAAACTTTTATCATATTTATTTTCTTATAAAAAGTTACAATTTTCTAAATGATATTAAGGTAATCAAATCAAAGCCAGCACATTAATATGTAACTACATGCTATTATAAGTGTATATTAATACCATCTATGCTTATTATGCTAATAATACGCTATCAAAAAGGTTTTATGCAGACAAATCAAATCTACACATTATTATGCTACTAAGTTTCAGGTTAAAGATATGAATCTTTTTGAAGTTTTTTTCGTGTATTGTTGAACAAAGAATTAGTAAGAAGATGAACAAAGTCAAATATATGACTACACGAAAACTAAATGTAAAGGTAATTAAATATTCTCCTTCATTTCTTTCCTTATCTTTTTTTTTAAATAAAGAACAGTCGCGGGCTTCTGTCACGCTAGCATGTGCAAAAATTCAATAATTTTAGCTATCTCAGTAGGCAAATAGTTTCTTTTGTCAAGTATACATGTCCAAAGAAAGATAATTAAAGGAACATTTTTATGGTTCTTTCAGTGCCCCATTCGTCTCAAATCATGTACAAAAAGTTTATATTTTCATCTCCTGAGCAGGCTGACGATGACATCTACATCTGCTAAATCATTTTAATTTGCAACTGAAAAAATTATAATGTCTAAATTTTATTATTTCTATTTATCAAGATTGAAATCTTGTATAATTTTTAGACAATTTCATTGACCTTCTGAAATAAACACCCTTTTCCAAAATTGTTAACTTTAGCCGAACATTTTGAGTTTAAAAAGGCATTATCTCAAGATTATTTTAATGAATCTGACTGCAATTAATCATATAGAAATTTAGAATTTGCCTTTTCTTTCAGCATTAGGTTTATTTATTCACGCAATAGACATTGATCTTTAAGACATTTAAATCATTCTTCAGATTTAAAGTTCATGTTTGTTTTTAATTTGCATACTTGGTTCAAATTCTAATCATTTTTAAATCCAGGATTTCATTGATGATACAGATTTGTACATAAGGAATGTACAGATTTGTACATTCTACATATTAAAATGAAAATGCAGGTCAACATCAACAATATCTTATAGCTACCAATCAAAACGCCATTATTAATATTTTCAAAAGAATTCATTCGATACATTTATCAAATAATAGAATTTGACAGTAAATTAAGCAACGATCCATTCTAAATCCAATGTTGGATTTAGGAATAAAAAAATATGTAGGAAACCTTGAAAAAAATATGTAGGGAACTTACATAGATTCCACTCGTAATAGGTACTACTCATATTCCTGTAATCTATTATGTATATTGTTACGAACCTATAATTTTTCTTTAACTCACTAAAACTTTCATCCTAAGGACGAATGATTTACAGTAATCTATATTGAATGGTGACCAGGTGTGGCATCAGATACACCTTCTGCTTCTTGCATAAAAACTTGGTGATCATTTGGCGATCAAGTTGATAATACTCGAAGCATCGAGATTTTTTCCGATCCATCCATTAAAAGCCACGATCCGTTCAGAATGTTCCTGATTGGCCTAGAAGCTTTTAGCCCACTTCTCGGGAGCTATAAAAGGGCAGCTGGTGATGTTGAATGGAGTAGACCTGAATTGAGAAGTTTTGAACTGAGGAGTCTGTTCAGGACTCCTCAGAGAGGAGTCCAGTCAAGAGAATACCAAATTATCGGGGGAGTGTGAGACTGCCTTGTACCGTCATCGTGTCATCTCTCAAATCCTGTTGTCAGTGTCGATCCTAAACGGTAGAGTGTCGATCAAATAGACCTGAACTGAGTGTCGATATGAGCCTTGAATGGAGGATTCATCAGGAGAATACCAAAGCAACGAAGGAGTGCTGAATTACTGTGTGCCGTATTCTGTCGAATCTTGTGTGTTGTAGCCCGTTGTGTCGTCATCGTGAACGGATATGCCCTGAACTGAGAAGTAGTCATGAATTGAAGTAGTGAGTCGGCAGTGAGAAGAGATAGCTGAAGTTTCATCCATTTGGAGAGACCTACGAGAGCGTAGACGGAATCCCTCAAAGATTCCCTCTCCTGTTGACTCCTGTCGGCCACTTTGTGGGCTGTAGACGTTGTCACTACGGAATTTCTGATTGTGGAATAATTTTGTTATTGTGGGCTACTGTCCTGTATGCTTTATATACTTGTTGTCTTCTTGTTGTTCTGTCTTCGTCCTGCAAATAAATGTCTTCGTTGTACTTTCTACTCAAGGTTGATTGTTGTTTATCTTCTATTCACATCCTTCATGTTTTTAAAGATGGAATACGAAAATTTATATCTCACTTCCTTCACTGGTCAAATATTGATATGAGAAATATTCATTTTTGTACGCTGGTTTATGTTTGATAACGATACTATAATTTTTGTAATTAATTATATCTGATTCAGTAGTTTAATTGATTGAGAAGTTTAATTCTAGTTCTTATCAATTCACCCATTAAGATTATCACTATTAGCTAAAGACATTAAGTTATATTTTTACCATTTTTTAATATTTTGCATGATTTAAAATATCATGCAGATTTAATAACATTATTTATAATATTAGCACAATTAGGAATATAAGAAATCGAGTAAAACTGGAGGGATATCCATATAATTCTCACGCAATTAAAAATCCCAGTAGTTCATTTAATCATTCCACAGTTCCATGGAAGGACAATTTTATAAATCAAATCAAACGTTTGATATTTATTAAATGTGTGAGAAAAGAGTGCATTTTTAAATGTTTTCCTGTAATCTGCTATTATTTTAACAAACTTTTTAATCTGCTATTATTTTAAATGTAATTTTAATCAGCTATTATTCTAACACAAATTGTTACAAACTATTATAAAATATTAATAAAAAAAATTTAAAATTTTTATACAATATTGTATAGCATTTGTATGCTGTTAGACTAGAAATTTATGATCGATAGCTTTCTTTTTTTCTTTGTACAAAGTTAAATAAAAAAATAAATTTGAAATTCTTATCTTGATAAATTAAAACTTCGTGACAGAAGTATATTTTCACAAAATTAATTTCTTTTTCATAAAACCGCACCAATTGCCAAGATTTACATTTTCCGTAAAATTTTGATTTTATCCCCCAAAAAAATCAAATAACCAAGAAAAATCTTTCAGTTTCTTTTTTCAATCTCCAACTTTCACTTCTTGTAGATTTGCTTCTTTTTTTCTTTGAATCTTAATTTATGTTCTCTCACCTAAGTGCTAATTCGCTATTTTGTGTATATTTTGTTTAATTTATTTACGAGTAAGTTTTTATTTATTAAGGATTTATTCTTTTTTTCAAAGCTCTCTTTTAAATATTTAAAATATTATGCAAATTGCTTCTTTGAATCTCAATGAATCTTCGCCAAAAAAACCTTTCATTGTGAGTACCTTGGCTTTTTAATTTAATTTTGGAAATGCTAAATTAAGAAAAAAATCGCCAACAATATTTTGAAAGAGAAACTTACAGAAAATCCAATCGAACGCAATAAATAAATTCAATGAATAAAGTTTTCATAGAAAATCAATTATGGGAAAACTAATTTAACAAGTAGCAAAAATATATATTCTATTCAGCTTAAAGAAAATCACTAAGAGACCCCCCCCTACTATTTCAGATTTTTATAAGAAATGAAAGAAAAGAATTTGCATCTACAAGAATTTAAGGAATTCAACTGGTATAGAGTAAAACATGTTAAAATAAAAATTTTACAATTGTTTTGATAAATAGAATAATAATCCGATAAGTATTTTTTTGCGTTTCACTGAAATTATATACTGAGAAATTCAAATCAACTTTACCGAAATAGAACTGCAAATTAAGTACAAGAAATAGTCTAATTCTCACTTTGGAAATTTAGATTACAAAAATGGTTAAGGCATGTGAGTAAACACAATATTTAGAGCATAAACTATACTTAACTAAAAATGCATTGACTTATAGTTTCTGCATTAGTTTACAGTTTCTTTATGATTTAAGTACAGTACTGATGAAACCAGCTAATTCAAAAAACCCTGAAGGATGTTATGTCAAAGACTGACTGTTTAATTCCAACTATTTGATAGTGTACCGGTGGGATGAAAGACAGTTATTAACTCTCTCTAAGGAAATGTTAGTTTGGCGGATCGGTCAATGTAAGGTTGGACAATACTAGACAGCAGTCGACCACAGCAAATCCAGCCGATATTGTTACATTCAGTGGTGGTGGGGTGGTCGGCTGTATACAACAAGAAGTTTCTGCATAATTTAAAATTCATAAAATAATAGCATAAATTTACTGATTTATTAAAAGAAAGGGAATTCCAAGTTTATGAATTTGAGGAAGAACTAGATTGTATAAATTCCCTTTAATTCAACAGAAGGAGAGCTGAAATCGGCAATGCCTATTTTTTTAGTAAATCGCATGAATAAATCATTAAGATACCATGCTAATAGAAAAGTGTTTCTAAGAATTACTAATAATTAAAAATTGTGACTATCTATTTTCATATATTTGAATGGGTTTTGTTAAATTATAGAAGAATCAAGAAATAAGCTTTCAGTCTTTCAAACAACATTCTTTTATATCAATCATTATAATTGAATTTAGATTTTCAACATCTTTAATATGATTTAACTTATCTCATTACATCTAGTTGAGAAAAGCTAAATTCAAAAGACCTTGTACTTTCTCATTCGATTTGATTATCATTCTTTTCCAAGTCATGCCATTCAATATCTTCTCTAAACGCTTTAAAGAGTTTTAATATCCCGTAGTTTCTAGAGCAATCACTTTAAAAATAAATAAAGTGCCTTAACCGTGTAAATTACATTAAATAAATAAATAACCACAGCTTAATGAGCAGAAAAGAACTTCAATAAGTATGTGGTAAAACCTTTTCTTGCTGTCTATGGGAGCCTATAGAGCATACCGTCAATTAGACTAAAAATTAATAACAATTCGAAACTGTTACTTTCTTTTTTCATATATTCGTATAGGTTCTGTTAACAAATTATATAATAATTAAGAAATAATCTTTCAGTCTTCAAATGAATTTAATAGATAAAGAATTATAAAATAAATTGAATTGTATCAGTTATTATATTTCAATTTAGATTTTCAATATATTTAATATGATTCCACTTATTTCCTTACAAAACAAGTTGAGAAGAACTAAATTCATAAAGACTTGGTAAAAACTTCCTTTCTCATATAATTCGACTATCATTCTTCTCCAAAGCAGGTCATTCAACGAATTCTCTAAATACTATAAACAGTTTTAAGACCCGTTTTTGGAGCGTTCCTTTAAAAATAAATAAAGTTCCCTAAACCTGTATTGTAAATTAAATAAATAGGTGACCATAACTTAAAGACATGGGAAGAGCATCAATAATTATTTAGTAAAACCTTTTCTTGTTTACTTGCAGCCTTTAGTAGAACCTATCGACAATTAGACTAAAATTTAGTAACAATTAAAAATTATGACTTTTTATTTTCATATATTCAGATGGGTTTTGTTAACAAATTATATAATAATCAAGAAATAAGCTTTCAGTCTTCAAACATTCTTTTATATCAATCATTATAATTCAAGTTAGATTTTATTTAATTTGATTATCATTATTTTCCAAATCATGCCATTCAACACATTCTTTAAATACTATAAACAGTTTTATTACCAAGTAGCAACCATTTTTAAAATAAATAACATACCCTAAACGTGTAAAATAAATTAAATAAATAAATGCCACAGCTTAAAGATCAGTGAAAACTTCAATAAGTATGTGGTAAAACCTTTTTTTGCCGCCTTGCTTAGAGCATACGGTCAATTAAACTAAAAATTGGTAGCAATAAAAAATTTTGTCTTTCTATTTTCATCTGGGTTTTGTTAACAAATTATATAATAATCAAGAAATCAATTTTCAATCTTTCAAACAACATTCTAATATAACACTCATTATAATTCAATTTAGATTTTCAATATACATTTAATATGATTTAATTTACAAACCAAGTTGAGGAGAACTAAACTCGTAGAGCTTGGTGAAAACTTCCTTTATCATATAATTTGACTATGGTTCTTTTCCAAAGCAGGCCATTTAACACATTCTCTAAATAATGTAAACAGTTTTAATACTCAGTAGTTTCTAAAGCAGTTCCTTTAAAAATAAAGTGTCCTAAACCTGTAATGTAAATTAAATAAATAAATAACCACAACTTAAAGACCAGGGACGAGCATCAATAAGTATGTGGTAAATTCTTTTCTTGTTTTCTTGAAGCCTTGATTAGAACATACCGTCAATTAGAATTTGGTGGCAAGTATTAAAGTGGCTTGTCCAAGGCGTAATCACTCACCCCTGGAGACAAGAAAATCCGCTTTGTTTCGTTAAACAGTTCCAAGCGTTTAGCTCAGCGGAAATCTCTGGAGTTATTTCACTAAAAGGAACAACAAATACTTTGCATTTTTAGTCACTAGCGTTTAACAAAAATCTATTGGAGCCTTCTTCATGCTCTACTTTCTGTTTTTGGAAGAATTTGAACCCCCGTTGTTAGATTCCCTGGAATTTGGATAATCCTTCTTTTTTATTCTATTGATTTGTTCCTATTATTTTTTAATTCGAATAAATGTTTACGTCAGTAGTTTGATATAGAACGCTTAGCGATTCGTCTGTTGGTTTCTCTTAGGAAAAAGGTAAAGAACTGAAGATCTATTTTTGCTAGAAGGTATTTAATTTGAGAGATTTTCTTATATAGAAATAAAAGTATCATTGTGTTTGTTAGTTTTGGCTCTTTTAAAATTGTACTTAAAAATAAGATATGAACAAATTTCATATTTTGAATATATTCCCTTTGAATAATTGAATATACTCAATCTGATTAAAAATAAGATAGAAACAAATTTCATATCATTTTGAAAATACTCTATCTGAATAATTGAATATATTCACTCTGATTCAAAATGAGACATGAACAAATTTCATATCATTTTGAATATACTAACTCTGAATAATTGGATATACTTACTCTAATTAAACACAAGATATGAATCAATTTTATATCATTTTGAATATACTCTGAATAATTTGAATAAACTCACTGTTATAAAAAATAAGACATGAACAAGTTTCATATCATTTTGAATATACTCTCTCTGAATGGATTCAATTGTTTTAAATATATATTTAAAGGTAGGAAGCAGAATTTGTTTGTATGAGCAGAAAATTTTTCCCTAGAAAATCTTGTTTTACGTACTCAAATTTTATCAGATAATTTCTTTAGTCATTAGATAAGGCAGTAAAAAGAAGTGATTCAGAACTAATTCATGTTTAGAGAGTGTTTCAAGTGTTAATTAAACGGATTCTATTGACAATTATATATACTGTACCATTCATTTCATTACAATCGAAATGATACAGAAATTTAAAAGATACGCAATTACATTGCGTTTGGAACATTTTCATAGAAAGATACATTATAGATTTACTTCATACTTTCAATCAAAATAAGATAATTCTTATTCCAAATTCAATTATCAGGTTTCATGCCCGAACTCAATACGACTTGATAGTTTCAACCAAAATGAGATAATTCTTATTCCACATTCAATTATCAAGTTTCATGTTCAAATACAATACGACTTGATAGTTTCAACCAAAATGAGATAATTCTTTTGCCGCATTCAATTATATATCCATCTTTTTCTTGGTAGAATATAATCAGCTTAATACGATGTATTTTAAGTAAACCGTCAGTATTCTACAAAAATAATTCTATAAATATTACAGTGAGTTCAAGCGCTTCACACGATGAAAAACTAATCTCTTAAATAGATAAAATCGCATCAATCACACATGAGATTTATTGATATTCTTAAAAATTCCATTGATAGAAACCAAGTAAGATATAAAATAGTTTATAATTAAATTTCATTAGATTATTATGTGATGTATCATTTGATAGAAAAGTGCGAAATGAAAGATTTTTCAGAAAATGTATATAAAGAATTTCTACAAAAAATCTTTTGTAATATACTTTACTTCATAAATAAAATTAAAAAAAAATGTCTACCTTGTATGTTAATGCTAGATGAAATACGAAAGCTTAGATCAAAATTGGTATCCCACATACATGTTTTTTTTTCTTTTGAGGAATAAACTACCTGCAAATTTTTCCTATGAAAGCGATATGATTTTAAAAGCTTGATATGCTAAAAGGAGAAGAAAAAAAAACTGACAGAAAGAAAGGAAACTTTCAAAAATTGAGGGAAAGTGTTAAGTTTCCAGTTGAACATCACTTGTTTTAATTCACACTCTAGAGAAAATATTTTGTAACTATATTCAGTATTTCTACTGATTTATTAAAATCATGGAGCTACTCAATATTTCTGATTGGTTATGTTAAAATTATTCAAAATTTGTCGACTTTTTTTGTAACAATCTGCACTGCATAAAGTATTTTGTAACTATATTCTACATCTTTGCTAATTTATTTGAATCATGGAGCTTCTCAATATATTAATAATTGGTTATGTTATATATTCTGCATCTAAACTGATTTATTTGAATCATGGAGCTTCTCAATATATTAATAATTGGTTATATGATATATTCTGCATCTAAACTGATTTATTTGAATCATGGAATTGCTCAGTATTTAAATAATTGGTTATGTTTAAATTATTCAAAATATATTGACATTTTTGCTACAATCTACATTGCACATTCATTCTGAAAAATTAGGTTTTCAGAAAAAACAATCAATTTCAAGATGAATAAATAATTTCAAATAATTAACGTTCTTTCATTAGAAGGTTCACTAACACAGCAGGAAGTAAAATATATATATAAAGTAGAGAACCTGTGATGAGTACCAAAAACATTAATTATTTAATTCTTAGAGACCTTTTAAAATATTTTTAGTGTGTTTTCTCGAAACCGATTTCTGTACCCAAAATTATATCCAAAATTCATTTTTTCCAAAAATATCATTTCGAATGAAATTTTGATTATATAGTAATTGAAAGAAAAAAAGCAAGAAATTAAACATAATGTGCTAATATTTCTTTCGAAAGAGGATCAATATATAAATTACGGCAAAATTTGTTCTCTGAAACATAATATTCATAGTAACTAAAATATTCTATGACAGTAGATATTACTTAAAAATGAATATTTTTTTAAAAAGATATTGAAATTGGTTTGGTTGATTTTTTTTTTTAAAATGAAGTAACTCTAACATATCATGCTTTCATAAAGTACAGAATATAATTTCTGATGAAATTATATATGAATCGATTTAAAAAAATGAATGTTTTTCCAATCTCATTTCGAAATCAAATCGGTCTAATATTTCTAACTCTTATGAAGAAAAGTAATCAGGAGGAAGAATATAAATCTTATTTTCAAGTACTTATCCTTGAACTTAAATTGAATGTACTTTTACAAATTTCACTCTTTCAGTATCATTCAAAATCTTTCGAAAAGAAATCTTTGTAACAAGAATATTTGAATATTGGGAAAAAAAGGATTCTCTTAATATTTCTTTCATGCACTCCTTTTATAACGATCATTAAATAGGAGCTATAATAATTTAAATAAATGAAAAAATCAATTAGGTTTCTAAGAAATAAAAGATATTATATACGATGGAGTTTTTTAGATTAAAGGGAATGAAACTGATCGTGGAAGAGATAGAGTTATAAATAAGAAATGCAATTGAAAGAAAATATATTTTCTAATATTTTTATGTATCCAGTAAAAAATTATTAAAATGTGTTTTTAAATTATTTGCGATTATTTTCCATTACGGATAACTTCATGAAAATGTATGAAAATAATGTAAAAGTCTACCTGTTAAATCCAATTCATATGCAATTTATGATAAACGAAATGAAAGCATCAATCTTTTGTAAGGAATAAGCAACTCCACATTAATCAAATATACTTTAAATGAAATACATACTTGAAAGGTGCTAATGAATTTTCATTGAATTTCTATGAATAATTCGGAAGTGAAATTTAATAATTAACTTTTCTTAATTTATAAGTACGCGATTAAATTCAGAAACAAATATTTGAAAATTAATTTTGAAGAGGTAAGGAAATAGAATTAAGAATTAATTTAACATATCCCTTTGTTATTCGCACTTAGGATTGAGATCAATTACTTTTTTGCAAATGTGATAATTGAAGTTCTATGAGGGTTAAAGTATTGTATAAGTTATTTTTAAGTATATTTTTATTACTTCCAATAAATTGAATGTTTAAGAATTGCTAATTTGTGAAATAATTAAAGAGTGGTAATTAGTGTTTAATTATTTTTAAATCATTAACTACTAAAGTTCAAAGAAATCATATATCTATTAAAAATAACAAAATGGTGTAGTAATATTTGTCCATATTTAAAGAAAATAGTATAACGAACTAATTAAGTTTATTTCTACATTTTGAAAATGACCTATTTAACTATCGTTCAATCACAACAATTAAGTTATAAAATTAGTTTTATTAACTTCAAAATTATTAATCCAATACTTGCTTAAAAAAACTGGAAGAATAAAAAAGAACTAAAAATTAAAATCAGAGTGATTTTAGAGAGGAATTTTTTTTCATTTAGAAGTTTTGATGAGATAGTTTACTCAGTTGAATATTTCTAGACTGATACTTATTTCAGGTAAGCGATGTTTTACGTCGTACTCCCATTTTAGGATTAAAATCTTTCTCAAATTTTAGAATTATAAGCATATAACTGACAATTACAGTTGATAAAAAAGTTTTCTGGAATCTATTAATCTACCTGTTGCAATAAAATGGACCAAGAAAAGTGTCTTAACACTTAAAAAAATAAAGTCTTATAGAGCAAATCTGTTGTAGGCTTTAAGAAATTAGCTTATTCCTCATTTAGTTTCATTAGCATATATTTATATTATTTACCCAGTCATATTGATATAAAGGCTTAATAGCCCATTATTGCAAGTGGCTGAGCTTTGTAATAAAAAGCGTACATGTTTACATTACATGTATTAAAGTAATTACAAATCACTGAAGAATATTTAGGATGTTTTTGTAATGAAGCGTTTTTGCACTGTTTATGATTACATACCTTGTTCTCCTGTTTGCAAAAAAATAGTATGGATTATATGCATGAAAAATCTAAAAAAGGTTTTCTTGAATAATCATCCATTTATTCACATAGAGAAAAAGCTTATTTCTGTACAATTTTCGATCAAAAATCTCAAATTACTTTGCGAATATTTCCTATAGACAATAGGAAATATATTTTCATACGCTACTAATTTCGTAAGAAACATACTGTATTTCAGAGTGCCAATTAAAATAAATTTTATCTGCTTTTTTCTGTTGATATTGATCGCTCACACTCACGTGAACGTCTACTTTTTTTTTACTGTCAAATAAACAAGAATTCTATTTTACATCATTTTCAAGACAACGAAAATGGGTTGCCATTAGGGGTTAAGAAGAGGAACTATTCTTGACAATCATATAAGTGTGTATTGAAATAGATACTTTAACTTGACCAGCATGCATGATCCTCACATCCAAAAAAGGGATAAAAACTATCCCTGTTTCACCGAACTTTTGTCAGAAAATATTTTCAATTAAAGTCTGATAATTAGAATTACATATAAATTCTTTAGAATACAATCACTCAAGTTGAGACAAGAAAATCGAATGTATTTCATTAAACATTTTGAGGTGTTAAGGTCAACGAAATAATGTCTCCAAAACAAAATGTTGTATGTATCCCGGTGTATGTTTCATTTACATCAAAGAAAATATTTATTGATGTATACCTTGAAACATTATTAAAAATCAATTAAATCTAGGCTAGCACTTATAAAAACTAAAATGCTATTATTCAGACAGTAATTTTTTTTTTTTTTTTTGAAATTTAAGATAGTGTTTGTCCCATAATATCATCATTTGTTTAAGCAATAAAATGTGGAAATCTATCTTAATTTTTAACTAATAAAATTTTAATCATATCACAAAGGTTCTGATTTCAATATCCGAAGTATGCCTGTGCAAATTTGGTAGACATAAGTCAACAGCAATACATAATGGTGTCTATAAAATGACAACACGTAGCTCAATGCAACAAAAATATTCAATGTTTTTTTTTTAATTCTCACATGCTGATAGTTTAAAGATGGATTGCAAGCTCTGGTGTCACCTTCACCATCTGCCTGTGGTTTGAAATTACAAGGCCTGTCCCAAAAAACCCTAGTGTTGCTTTTTAATGGAACATGAGTATGACTAAACTTTATACTTCTCTTGTCTTATCAAGCCAGTCGAAAAATATTTTTTAAATATATGCAAAGTATCCAAAAGAAAAAAGACTGCAAAGCAAATGTGGGCATCATATTTATAAATATGTATTATTGTTGCTACTTATGGCACTTTACAAGCCAACTGACAGAAAGCTGTCAGGGATTTTAGCCGAAATGAGCATTTCTTGTTTCTTCTGTAGCGCCAACTAGGGTACGATTCGACTACTTCATGCTTTCACATTCGCTTGCACAAATCCTTTTTGCAAAGGAGCACCTTGATACAACTCAGATAGAACACAGAAGAACAATCATGCCCGAACTGGGACGCCCAAATCACAAGGATGACCCCCTATGCCTGGACGCCGGCATAAATATGTATTGTGTTTACTAACTAATCATTTCTAAATGGTTAAATTTTCATCCGAAAATGCGTTTTCTTTCAATTTTAGTTTTTAAACAAATGTAACAATGACAAATTCTAAGAAAAAAAAGGGAAAATTAATTACCTTTCAAAAAAAGATCTCTTTCATTAAGAAATGTACTAACTCAAACGATCAATAAACCTCAAGCTCCTTTCCAAGAGAAAGTTAATGAGGAACTCTTTATTCATTTCATGTCATTGGAATGACATAAACATTTTATTGAACAAAAGAATAATAGAAGAGAACATACGTAAAAAAAGTTAACACGATTGCAAAGAATTAAGCAACTGGCATTCAGAAAGCTGCATCGTGAAGTAGCAGGACAAGCTTAACAATTCCATAGCGTGACGCTAAACGTCAGTGACTAAAAATGCAATGCGTTTGATTTTCCTTTTAGTGAAATAACTGCATAGATTTCCGCTGAGCCGAAGATCTGAAACTGTTTAATGAAACAAAGTGCATTTTCTTGTCGCCAAGGGTGAGTGATTACACCTTGGGTAAGCGATTTTAATTCTCGCCAGCAAATTCGAACCTACAACATGTTCTAATTAAATCTCTAAGATATAAAATATATACATATATATATATATGTATCAAACGTTTTTTTCTCTGAAATTTATGTTAGGAGACATTTTTTTTATGAAACTTATGGCTTTTTATGTCTTTACAAAATTACCTTTTTCCAATCAAGCCAGTCAAAACAATTTCGACAGTTTTGATATAAAATTATAAGAGGCTTTCGTTTACTCTGTAGAATTTCCTTTACTATCTGTTAATATTAATAAAATCCTTTTAATGATATCAGTTTTCGAAATGTCTGCATTTCGTTATAAGACAATATGTGTAATTTGATTTTGAGCATATTCCATATTTTTAATCAAGCTGTTGGAAACATTATTCATAAATGATTAATAATTAAACATTATTAAAACATTAATTATATTAACATTATTAATGAAACATT
>JAPMOQ010001578.1:3226854-3256490 GCA_026543055.1 Argiope trifasciata | reverse complement strand
TATTAATGAAACATTATTAAAACATTAATTATATTAACATTATTAATTAAACATTATTGAAACATTAATTATGTTAACATTATTAAAACATTAATTATATTAACATTATCAATAGATGAAATAATTTTGAAATATGTTCCATATTTCGATTTATTCGAAAAATTAGTGAACCGTTTTAACAAGAAAAGCCAATTTAACCCATAATTTATGAAAGCGTATTCATACCAATCCTTTGTTATCAAACAATTTTATTCTAAATACTTATTACTGTTATCAGTCATAGCAATATAGCTAGGATGCGATCTTTTCTAATGCAGGACTATTCGGGGTGATCTCTCAAAACGTTCTCGCTCAATATTCATTAAATGTTTTAATCCTCTTCACACATTTAAAATTGCATAAAGTAGGTAAGGTCACAGATACTTCACATGCGCTTAATGGTAATTCAATATTGTCCCAAGAGTGTGTACTTTGAACACTCTTTTCCCCGCCATTAACCCTTTCAGGGGCACTATGCCAAAAATGATTTTTTTTTCGAAACAATTATTTAAATCTGATTATATCCTATTACTGACATGTAATTTACAGTTAAAAAAAATTAAGGTCCTTAGGGGGCTGGGGGGTAGGTGACATACTGGGTATGTCACCACGCATCTAGAACATGTTTTGGTGCGAATTCACAAATATGCTCGTAATTAGAAGGTATTTTTATGAAATGAAAGCAGTTTTAGGGATTCATGACGCTTTTTAACATGAATGACGCAAAAAATGAGCTTTTTGAATTCGAAAATAAAGTTTATCGGAATAAAATGAAGACAAATTACATCATATGAAAACATGCTTCCATCTTGAATTTTTTGTGTGGAAACAGAATACTTTCTAAGACTCGTGCTGCCGTCTATTGGCAAGATAAAGACTTAAAAAACGTTAGGAAATTTTATGTAGTTATTTCAACGCGATTTTCTAGTTTTTAAAAAATTGTAAAAAGGTGACATATGGAGTATGTCACCGCCCCTGAAAGGGTTAATATCAATACGAAACTACATTTGAAGTCAAAACAAACCAAATTTCATTGGTTGAAATATTTAGTATGTTGTCAGAACACGATCCTTTTTTCATTGGGAGGTTTTGAATAATTAAAGGCGACAAATAACTGAATATCCAAATTGGGTAGGCAATGAATAATTGCAGCTCTAAATCACCTAGACAATTAATAAATCATAAATAGCAATATTCATCGACATCTTTTCATCGCATGCATTTTTTACCTGCTTTTTCCAGTATCGTATTATTATTAGGTATGCTTCTTTGAAAGCAGATGTATTTGAAACAAGCCGATATAGAGCGATGACATGATAGATTTAATTTCATGGAATATAATTTTTTTCGCAAGAAATTAAATAATTTAATTTTTAGAATTCATTTTAAAAAAATTCCCTCTCATTTAAAAACAGCTGCGATTAAAGTATTTTTGCAACCACAGGGAAAAAATTACTTCCTTCATTCTTAAATGAGAATTATTGATGGCTTGGACTCTTGTTCTAAGATTAATCCATTATGGAACTGTTTTATGAATTCAGAAATTAATTGTGTTTACAAAAATATTGTTTTCATGAGAATTAATTTATAAATTTAAAATTTTTTTAGTATAAAGTTAATTATTTTGAAATAGCATATATATATAAATATATGCTACTTCAAAATGTGTTTTTATAAATATAACTGGGCTAAATACAGATAAAAAGGTCTCTAGGTTGTTTCAAACTCCAGTTTAAACTGATTAATGGCATTAATTAAGACAAATAATGGCTTAAAAAATAATGTTCTCACATGATAACTTGAAATTTGCGATCGTAGATTTCATTTATAATTTTTTTATTATCCGTTCTTTTAATAATCTAACAATTAAATTCATGTTTTAAATAAATGAATTAAAACGTGTTAATCTCAAAACAATTATTAATCAATTGTGAATGCAAACACTTTTTATGCATTTTCAAGCATAATAATTATGTATCGTAATCTCTAGTAGTATGTTTTAATAGCTCTCATTAACTAAATGGGTAATTGTCTAAGAATTTATTTCACAAAAGATTAATTCTTAATCATTGAATTAAAAAAATGAATGTTATGAGATAATTTATTTTATTTAGGAAGTTGATAATTATTGAAAGAAATAAACTTCACAACTCCATATATTCAAACACAGATTTGAAAAGGAGAATTCAATTAATTTAACGACTACCATTTTTCGAAAATTAAACTTCGGGAAATTTAAGTAAACATGTTTTTTAATTGCTTTTAAATTCTATAAAAGATTTAAAGAAATTTCATTAGCGTCTCTGAGTAATTCAAAGTTAGAATAAAGTTTAAAATATTCAAAGCAGCTCAATTAAATAATTCGAAGGAACCGAATTATATCAACCTATTAATAATAATCTACATAAATTCCATTCATTCATGAGTTATATTTTTATTCTGGATCTTCAGATTATCTTTAATACGTAATAATATTTGATAGCTAAAATAAAAGGAGAAATATTTTAAGGAGTCTATTCACTACATCTGGAGATGTTCTATTCAACAGAAAGCATATTAGAATAAAGAAACCACAAAATTACTGAAAGAAATAATATCTAACTATTCAGAATAAAATTTACAAAAAAATTACAATAAAAAGATACTTTCGTTTAACTTCAAGAAGAGCTTAGTGAGGTTTTCGAGCTATCTCTAATTCAATGAGTCTGGATTTTGTATATATTAAACTATTGCGATATAAATGATATTTACTTTTAATTTAAAAAGTATTTTCGATTTCTTCATTTTTTTTCTTCGTAAATAGTCTCATTTAAATAACTTTTCGAAAAGTGTAGAAGGAATATTCATGCACCCTCTCCATAATAATCGTTACAGATAGCTATTTTGAAAAGAATGCAAATGGAACTGAGAAGTAAAGGTTAAAATTTAAAAAAAAACTAATATAAACTAAATAAAATCATATCGAATTATGTAGGAAGTTTCTTTCCTTTTTCTTTTAATGTTAGAAAATGGTGATATTGCATTAGTAGAGCTTTGACTTAATATCGGAGAAGAAGCAAGCTCAAGTTTTAACTCGATTGTAATATTGGTTTCTCAAATATTATATATTATTTTTAAAAACTTAAAATTACGTATATATAGAAATTATTATTGTTATCATTAAACATTTACCTAAAGTAAACATAAAAATTAAGGTTTTCAAGTGATTATAAATATGACGTGAGAAGATATACTATTTTTGCTTGAGGTTTTGGGAGTCTCAAAATGTCAAGATATCAAATTGTTGAAGCCTCAAAATTCGTAGTCAATCAATTTATGATTTATCCTTTTCTTCTTTTGGAGTCGGCTTTCAGATTATAGCTTTTGATCTGCTGTTGTAGTCTTTTTTCCCATCGAAATCATGGTGACATCGTCTAACTCGCACAACGTTTTTTGAAAAATAAACCAAATAAGTTACATTATTGTTTTTTAATCGATAAAGATTTTTGTTTCGGTGATAATTTCAACTAATTAAAATTAGGTTATTAGAAACTAATGCAGAAGTTTGCGATTTATAATTATCATTATTAAATACTTTAATATTTTTATCGCGTGATACGATATATTATTTTAGCTTGTGGTTTCTGGTATCTCAATATGTCAAGACAGTAAATTGTTGTGGCCTCAAAATTCCTAGGCAATCAATTGACGATTTATCTCTATTTTTATTTTGTAGTCGGCTTTCACAGTATAGATTTAAATTGTCTACTGTTGTAGTTTTCCCCATCGAAATCCTGGAGTTATTGCCTAACTCGCACAGCGTTTTTTTAAAAAATAAACCAAACAAGTTACATTATTGTCTTTAATCGATTATGGTTGCTGTTTTGGAGATCATTTCAACTAATTAAAATAAGGTTATTAGAAAATAATGAAGAAGGTTGCAATTTATTATTATTATTATTATTATTATTAAACATTATTTTCACATGAGATTTTTGGAGACTCAAAATGTCAAATCAGGAAATTGTTGAAGACTCAAAATTAAAAGGCAATAAATTGACGATTTATAGTTTTTTTCCCTTTAGAGTAGGCTTTTACAGTATAGCTTTTAAATTGTCTAGCGCTTGCAGTTGTAGTTTTTTTTCCCCATCACGGTCTATGCCTAAGTTGAAAACGCTTTTTTTAAATAAACGAAACCACATTATTGTTAAATAATTCATAAATATTGTGGATTCAGGCATAATTTCAGCTAATTAAAATATTGTTATTACAAAATAATGCAGAAGGTTGCGGTTCATCGTCAACCAAAGTTATAACTTGATTTCCAAATTATACATTCTATGAATTCTTGTGAATTTTCTGAATTCATTTAAGTCATTAACCAATTTAAAATGGTCTGAAACAAGCACAAGAGTATCAGATTACTCACGTGAAACGAGGGATGTTTTTATCGCAAATTCGGTCGAACTAATCTGTTTAAACAGGTTAATTAATTAAATTAACACAAATAATAACTTTAAAATAATGTTTTGACATGAAAATTTAAAATTTGCGATACAGGATTTTGTTAGTTTTTATATTTTCATTATACATATCTATTATATAGTTTCATAATGTTTATTTTAACTTAATCAGTGTTAACTTCATTCTAAAAAAATCTCCTATTTCTTAATCTAGTTCGCGCTAATTCTACATGAACTCTATAAAATTGCTGAATTCAACAGGTCCTAAAGCTCCGAAAGAAAGGAAAAACTTTCTGAATAGTTACAACATTTTTTAATGGTATCTAAATGTTCCTTTCCTAATTCGACATGCATTGTATGGGATCCCAATTAAAATCTAACCATAAAATCACTGATGAAAAAATTCTGGTCACTTTTGGGCTTTTATCACGATGTAAACAATGTGTAGCATGTACAGGAAACGGGCGTTTTCCTGTGTATGCTTCTCGTAGATAAATAAATTAAAGTTTTAAAATTTCAGACGATTCTTCTTTTTCCCTACGCAACAATCAAAAATTTCATCTTCATCATTATGCAATATGTTCAAATATTTTTAAATTATTTTCAATAATGTAAAGAAATAAATAATTTTTTTCCGTATTTATTTACATTAATTATCGATTATACAGATAATATTTTCTCGTTTTGTTGAATTCTGAGCATGCTGCTTTGGCTTAGTGTATACTGGGTTTTGTGCGCATTATCAAATTGATGACGCGAATTTCATTATATATGTAAATTAATGTTAATTAAGTAAATAAATCTTAAGTTGTTCATGAGAAACTACTATCACACTTTTGGCTACAATCCATAATTCTAAGCTGCAATATATTTTTAACATTAATTGATTAGAAAATTCTCCAAATGGAACTATTTTTAAGAAAAAACGACCATATATTGGAATTTTTGAAAAAAAGTGGGAAAAAAACGTTACTTGGAAACTGAAACCTTGAAATTGTGGAAGTTATATTAAGCTTTTTGTGTTCTTGGAAAGGGAAATTATGTACTGAAAAAGAACTTTTCTGCAAAACTGCACAATATTTGCCTTTTGCGAAAAACAAACCTTCAAATCATTAAATAAATTGTACTGTATGACTTTAAAAATTCAAGTACTTCATGAGTAATTTAAGTACTTTGTCCAGTAGAAATTATTCCAGTCATTGTTATAATAACTTTCTTACAGGTGTACATATTTGATACTGATATAAGCAATCTGAATTTATCAACAATTTTGTTTGTTAGGAAGTACGGAATATACTTTTAAAAGCAGGTATAACAAAATGACTGAAAAAAAAAATTCATAGAAAATATCAAAATTACTCTCATTAAATTAATGAGATTATATTAATAAATTAATTAATGATTATATATATATATATATATATACATAGTGATCAATTTTTTAAACTTTCATTTATATAAAAAATATACTTATCAGATTTCTAAATATCTACCCATGCGTAATTTGATAGTACCGTGATCGTTTCAAACCAGTTTAAACTGGCTAAAGACATAAATGAATTAATTCTTACGAATTCAGAGAATGTATAATTTTTAAATCAAGTTGTAACTTTAGTTGGCTAAATCACAATATTGTCTAATATCCTTATTTTAATTAGTTCTAATTATCCCAGGGCTAGTAACTATTAGTAGCAATTAAAAAAAAAAACATCATTTTAACTTGCTTGGTATATTTTAAAGGAACATACTCCAGTTTCGCAATAACACTCTGATTTCAATGGGAAAATGTACAACAGCAGACGATAGATAATTCAAAAGCTATAGAATGAAAAACGACTCCAAACTAAAACTACAATAACGGATATTATACATTTCAATAGTCATACTGTGAAATTCAACTTCAAAATAAAACTACATTTGCGGACGATAGAATTTCAAATCTATCCTATGAAAGCCGGTCTCTAAAGAAATGGTGGATAAGTTATTGTTTTGCCGTTTTCAGTCATCAACAATTTGTTGCCTTCACATCACTTTTAAAACTTCAATTTAAAAATACATTGTGTTCTCACATTATAATATTGAGTTTCTAATAACAAAATATCGCAATATATCGTGTATTATTTCGGGCTATTATCATCTTTCATTTCTTCATCTAGATTAATTACACCATTCTCTGTGCAAAAACTTTCCAACACTTTACGAATATATTGCAAGAGTGACATCTATGTTACTTTTATTTTAGAATTTTTTTTCGTTTATTTTGGAAATTACCTTGCCATCACACAATTTACGAACAGAATGCTCCTCTTTAAGCATTATTATATTATTCAATCCATGAGAATGGCATCAGGGGAGTGTGAGGTTAAATTCAGCAGTATTACTTATGCATGTTAATCTTCCATTTAGCATAATTTCATCAAAATATGTCTCGCCAATCCTAATTAGAATGCGCAGATGAGCTATATAAATGGATATATTATCACTCATCCAGAAATGTCCAGGAATGTAAGGTTTAATGTAATGTAAGCCAACTGGAATGTAAGTTCCAGTTGGCTATGCATGAACAAGCAAACTTTAAAATTAATGGTTTTGCTAGCTTTGTATGCGCCACTAAATATATATGGTCATGATAAACTAACTGCCGAAATTCAAGTAAACACGAGAAAATGTAACAGCAATAAATTAAAGACGAATAAAAGTCATTTCCTCTAATATCTATAATCATGGTATTACTAACGTTGGAAGTTCGAGCTTTCATATATGGTCAATGTTTCAGCAACTTTGGAAATTCAAATAAACATCAACAAACATGATACTAAAGACGAATAAAAGTCATTCCTCTAAGTTAATATCTATAATCATGGTATAATCCCGTTGGAGCTGGCGTCCTGGCATAGGGGTAGCGTGTCTTCCCCTTGATCTTGGGTTCGAGTCCCGGTTTGGGCATGGTTGTTCTGTGTTATCTGTGAGATGTATGAATGGGCCCCCACTGTAAAAATGGGATTGGAAGCGGATGTATGCGTCACCTCCATTTGATCTAGAAGTCAGACTTCTGTCCTTGGGTGCTCAAGGGTCTTTACCCTCAGAAGATACTGCACCCCCTTTCCGTGGAAACATGCATATGACATCATCATCATTACTCACGTTGGAAATTCAAGCATTCATATATGATCAATGTATTAGCAACTTTGGAAATTCAGATAAACATCAACAGACATGATACTAAAGACAAATAAAGGTTATTACTTCTAAGTAAATTTATATTGCAATGGTGTTACTAAAGTTCGAAGTTCAAGCATTCATAAATGATTGATGTATTAGCATTTTTGGAAATTTAAATAAACATCAACAAACATGATATTAAAGGCGAAATTAAGCCCATTTAATTTTACCTTCTGATATACATTAAACAATTAACAGGTTTATATGAGAGGCATTGAAAATATATTAAATACGTAGGTAAGTCAAAAATTATCTGTATCTTTGACATAACTCTTCTTAAACTGTACATACTGCCTTCTGACCTATATTATTTTACTGTTCTACTGTTTTGGTATAGCTATAAACACTTGATCATAATTCCGTCATTTTACTTTCTTCTGTTGGAGATATATCATGGCTGCTCCATTAGAAGTTTACACCAAATAGGAATAAAGAACAGTGATCCTATTCCTCTGGTATGAGGGTGTCAAAGGGTCAGACATTCATCGCAGACGATCAACAGCGCGAGTTATAGTGACACTTTGGAAAAGACACTGAAGCCAGCGATTCACAACAAAAGCCGAGATTTGTTGTCGAAGAAAGGTTTGTTGTTGCATGGCAATGTACAGCTACACACGACTCATCACACTATTCAACAAACAAAGTGGAATTTCAGTTACTGGATCAACCTCCCTACAGCCCAGTCCAAGTGACTTTCACTCATTTGGGCTACTCAAGAATGTTTTGCGTGGAATCCGATTTGACTCAGATTTAAACGTGCCTTATGCAGTGTAAAAGTGGTATCATGACCAACAGAAAGCTTTTATTTGGAACGAATACCTAAGCTAGTTAACAGTTGGACCAAGTGCATTGAAAAGAGGGGGAGAGTACGTAAAAAGATCATGCCTAGCATAACTCTAGCTTCATGCTAATAAACTGTAGAAGGAAAAGTGTACATACTTTTTGATTTGTCTTCGTATATTTTTAACGCACACGTTATCTTTGCTTTAATTAAAAATAACATTGAAAATAAATATAGAAAAATCAAAAAGTGAATTATCATACTAACATACTTGGAGTAAATGTACATGTCTCTTTCCAAGTGGATTACCCATTTTTGAACAAATTCTTAGTGATAAAACAAAGGGACGGTGAGGCCTATTGGTAAGTATCGTATATGTAAACAGAGGGTTTCAAGTTGAAGATCCAATTCTACCGAAGACCCGTTTTGTAAGCTGGTCTAGTGCATGTTAAATAGGCCGGGGCGAAATGTATATTAGCTGGTGTGGTGTGGAAGTTGGAGAAAGATGTCAGCTTATGTGTCATTCTCGCCATTTGGTCAAGGTTCAAAATTCAGAGGTACTGTCCTAAAATATCCCTGGATTTTCTTTGAAACTGTGTCTTAATGTAACTAAACTAAACTAATAAGTGAACAATGAGCAGCAAACATCTAAATAAGGGAAAGCTAAAAATGAATAATAATTAAACATCCATTTCTTTCCTTTATCATAGTTTTTAGATAGTTTTAATATGATCAAGAATTCATATTTTTTTGTTTTCAGTTTAATTTAAGAGATATAAAACTTTTGAACTACCATTATGTTGCTGAATAAGAATCGCATACAGAATCTAATGTTTCACAAAGTAACTTAGGTGCAAACAGGTGTAAGGGCAACAGTAAATTTAAGTGCAAACAGGCTAATCATTTGAGAAATTTTTCTCTAATACTATTACAATCTGAAGCGGTAAGAATGATTTTTTTTTTAATTTTGATTTTTTTTAAATGTCAGATTTCCGTTTTTAAATTTAAATAATGTACTTTCTCCTCTTTTTTTAGGATCTTAATTTATATTTTCGCACGCAAGTACTAATTCATTATTTAATATTTGACTTTTTAGCGCTTTCAAAATTTTATTCGGCACAGATTTTTTTTCTTCCGATACTTCGAATCTCTAAAATAACTTTCTCATTTAAATATTTCTTATATTAGTGAAATTACTTCTTAGAATTTAATGTAATTTCCTTTAAAAAGGAAAAAAATCCTTCTGGAAAAGTTTCCTTTTTTATTTTAGAAACCTAATTTTAGGAATTAAACATAAAGATTAAAAAATAATAATAATAAAAATCTATAGCAATGAATGCGTTTAATAAATCAAATTTTTTTGAAAAAGTATTAGCATAAAAATAGATTACCAAAAACAAAAATTGACTTTATATTCTGTAAGTCATATTATTAAGAAAAATTGCAAAACGAAAAATAATTGCTTTTGAAAAAGTTCAGTTGAAGGAAAAAAATATCGAGGTTTTCAGATCATAGAAAGAAATGAAAATAATAATTGTCTGGAAAAGCATTTAGGTTATTTAAATGTTACATTATGATAAATATTATAATAAGAAAAGTAATGCGATTCATTGCATCGGCATAATAATTGTACAAAGCATAATGTTATTATGAGCCTGCAATTTTGCTTCATCACATGAATTATGCCATCATAAGAAATACCTTTTTTTACACTGGTGGCCATTGTCACATTAGTGATCCCAGAGCTTGGCGGCTAACTAGGGCACTGGATTATGTACTTGTTTATTATATTTAAATGAAATTTTATTCTTTAAAATGCTATTTAACAATGAATCACAATTCTTCATGTATAAGATAGTGAATTTGTCATTCTAAAACTGAATATAATTGTAAAACTTTTCAGGGGCGACTGCTACAGAATATTTTTTCTGATATATTTAAGGCTGTGGATGAATCTCATATATAAAACACTAGACACTAATCTCATGTATAAAAATTCATATTTGATTGTTCGTATTTTATGTGATGTTGTACCGTTCATCCTATTTGGATAAGACATTGCCAAATTATTGATTGATTGTACTTAAACTTTTTTTCGGTGGCAGCAATGCGCCGGGTATATTACCAGCAAGGATTGTGTATCAATATTGAAATCAATGCAATTTTAATTTAAATCATATAGACATTTCTAGATGGTTTCGACCAAAAACAATACAAATAAATAAAATATATCTAAAAATTTGGGACACATTTTTTTTATGGCAATTTGAAAAAACCTTAAATCAGAAACTACGTTACGAATCTTGGGTAATACAACTGTATAAAATACAACAAATAATACAACTGTGAGTAAATTCAATACTTGAAATATCCATATGGGAAGTTATATAAATAAAAAATTAGATCAAATTTTAATCATATTCTAGAGGACGCATTTAACAATATTTTTTTTTTCTCATCATAAGATCATGTTTCTGAATCACTCTTGGAAGTGATATAAAACTTCCTTAAACATTTTTTTCAAGTTTTTCATGAGTTTGGAAGTTCTTAGAACTTTCTTTTATGGAGTATGCACACACGTGAAACTTCAAATAGTTATAACTCAACAAAAAAGTAACCAAATACAATTATTTAGACATCAAAATAATCTGTAACTAAACAGTGGAAGTTTAGTGCCTCAATCAATATGATATTTATAGAAATAAATTTTTAATATACATTTAAAAATTAAACTTACAAAAATTTCTCGGTTTTTCTAATCATTGTTGATGAAAAAATTGTTTAAAAAACTATGCATTTTATAACTTGATTGAGACAGATAACATGAATAATAATGTTAGGCATCATTTGCAACTAGAATTGTGTATTTCTACAAATTAGGTTAAATGATATGATGTTTAAAATATATTCGAATTAGCTCATGAAGTATTAATTAATTAAAAATTAGTGTAATATAGTTTTTCCTCACTGAAATGGGTTTAAACATTGAATCAATAAAAATTATAAAAAACTGGATTTTTTAATTACATATTTAAAAAAAAATTCTTATTCTAGTCTGCACGTTCATCATAATTTATTTTATCTTCAATCTCGTTAACTACAAAATTTTTTATTACTTTAATATTTTATCAATTTTCCCAAACATTTGGGAACTAGCGTTTTTGTTTCTAGCCATATAATGAACAGATTTGGAGATAATTTATTTTAATTCAAAAGAAAATACTACTTTTTTACTTTAAATTTTTTTTACTGTCCATCCTAAGTATATATATAATGTGCATGTGTTTCTATAAACATAATTTATATTTCATTGATTACCAATTACAGATTTTTACAGCAAATTTTATATTCTAATATGAAATAATTTGTAATTTAAATTTTGAATCCAAACCTTATCAGAAAATGAAAGTTTATAAAGGTTGTAATGAAGATATCATGTCAAAGCAAAAAGTCCGTTTTAAAACGAGATAAATATAATTCTGTCAAATTGTAAAAATATGGATTCTAAGCTCACTTGAAAAATTTAGTCTCCTCTGTGAATGACTTTTTAATGATATTTATAACATCTCAAAAGTTTTTGGAAATTTTAGAATCTGGCAGTACCGCCTTTATATGAATTTAGAAAGCAGCTAATAATTAAAAATCCGCAATAAAATTTGACTTTCTTCAATTTGTGCTATTTAAATCTGTTACTTTCAGTTTTCTGCCGTCAATTTTCTTAGCTTTTGAAATTTTCCAGTAAATTTTCTTTATTCTTGTACCTTCTACATATATAATAATATTGTATTTGTTGAAACCCATATAATCATGATGATAAGATTTTTCTTCCATCTCCACATTATCTATTTCTTATTGAGAAAAATTATAAATAAATCGATGTTATAATCTTTAAATTCTTTTCTCAATATCAGATTCAATATCAGATACCTTGTTTTTAGCGTGTCTTCTATACATAGCATGAAAGTTGTTGTTAAGACCCAATCGTTATTAATAAACAATTCTTGAAAGATAATGTGCATATATTTTATAGAATAAATTGAAAATATCAGTTAAAAACCTTTATAATGTTTTCTATCATATAATAAACTATTCTAAATGTACCAAAAATGAAAAATAGGAAATGAAAACTCAAACTTAGATTCCATATGTCTAAGAAATTTGTAACAGCTATTTACCTGTCACTCAAACAATATGAATAAAATTTTCCAAAAGGGAAAATTTTGGCTTTACATTATTTTTCAACGTAGCTGTATCCAAAATTTACGAATAAAAATTTAAAATCTTTATTATTGAATAAATTTTGTAGGAAATCAACACTTCCACATTACTCTAGAGTCCCTTAAAGAAAACACATACTTATCAATAAAGGCTTCACATATTTATAATACCCTCGCCATTCAAAAATACTCTTCCTCATCTCCAATTATTCTTTCTGGCTTTATCGATAATAACTATAAAGCATCGTTAATATAAATAAATGTAAATAATTCTTAAAAATTAATAGATCTGAAGTAGAAGTAGAAACTGGCATGATTTAATAAAAAAACAAAGATGTCTAATATTTAAAATTTTAATTTTATATAGAAAATAATTTCATGTCAATCAAAACAGCATCCGTTGCACAAGTTCTTGGAATATTTAATTCCTTTGAAGTGTTAGATAAAAATGACTAATTTATCACAAAATTTAAAAGTAATTTAGTGTTAAATTAATTATTTATTCGACAGTTTTCACCACTGCAGACAGTAAAATACTTGTTAATTATAACTGCATAATAGAGCCAAAGTAACTATTAAAATTTAAAAGAAGAAAGAAAAATAAAATAGGAACTGTCTAAGTTTTAAAATCAGATACCGATAATTACTTATGTGATTGTTATCCATGATTCAAAGAATGGAGTTAAATATAGTTATTTTAATTTAATTTAATCAGTTCCTTTGTTAAAAGATATTCAAATATTCAACAGTAATTATAATTTTTAATACTACTGTTAGAAGAAAAATCTCTTCTAACAGAAATTATAGTAGATAAGTAGATAATTATTAGGCAGGCAATACTGGACATATAGACAGATAATTATTCTATAAAGGGCAATTTTTGTGTCTCTCTTAATGTATGGGATTAGTACTATTACTAAATAATATATGACTAATGATGTATTTTGAACTTAAATATCATCGGAAAGCTGCTTATACACGATTTTCAATCATAGCAATTATTTTAATTTCAAAAACATGGGCATTTATTAACCCTATTAAAAGGAATAATTTTTTATTCAATATGATTTAAATTTTATATATAATCAACCTTTTATCAAAGTGCAGAGCTTAAATAAGCTTCTAAACGTCAAAATTTATTACATTGAAATTTCAAAATATATTAAGACGATTAAAGCAAGCATAATTAAGTTAATTTACTTTGCAATTATATGATTAAATTCGAAAAGGAAATGTTTAAAGATTAATTTTTGGAGACAATGCAATAAAATTAAAAATTAACTCAAAATATTCCGTTGCTCATATATAGAATTTGTATTTATTTTTTTTCTAGACAATGGCATAATTAACATTTTTGATAATATTGAATAATTTAATAGCATTATTTTATAACTTCAAGAGCTGTTTCACAAGTAATAATTTGTGAAAAATTTGAAAACTAGTAATTTAGTGCTAAATTAATTATTATTTAAAAAAACTATAAATCTTTAAATGACAAAATAGTTGTTAATTATATATTTACAATATAATCAAAGTAATTACCTAATTGTAAATGAATAAAGAGAAAAACAAGGATTCGGATTAGTTTTAAATCCAGTAAAATTAGTTAATATTGAAAATTACTTGAGTAATTGTTGTGCATGATTCAATAAACTAAGCTATAATTTTAATATCTTAATTATAACATGTCTTTTTTGTTTAAAAGTATGAAATAATAAATATAATTTTTGCAATTAATATTATAATACATTTAAGAAAAAAATACTCTTCAAGTTGTTTTTTAATAGATGACTAAGGTCGGCAATTCTAGATTGATAATTACTTTACAAGTAGGAATTTTTATATATCTCTCAAAGTACAGAATTAAAAAGATAATTAAAAATAGGTTGCAAATGAATGTTTCAAATATTTAATATCATTATAAAGTTGTCTTTATACAATTTTATAATCCAAGTAATTATTTTATTTTCATAAATTTATGTATATATATTATTCCTATTAAGATAAAAAAAAAAAAAGATGAAATCCTTGAAATAAAATTCATATATAATCACCCATTTAACAAATTTTAGAATTGCAACTACCTGAAAGGTTTTCATCCAGTATTTCAAATAACCAGTTTAATTTAATTTACTTATACTAACAATTCATTTTAAAGAAACACTAGGGGCATTTTGACGTGTGCCTCATATTTTCAAACCACATACTAATGACGAGGATGACATCTGAGCTGATATTTCACACTCCAAACTTCCGCGTCAAAATAGTAAGATGATATTTGACATCGACAGATTCCACGAGCACTAGATCCACTTACACGGCAATTTTTTGGTAAAATTCTTTGTTCTTTGGAACCTTGGTAGCTAAGACTGAATCACCAGGCCACAGTGGCCAGATTTAAATTTCAGAATACAACAATTTTATTTGCGTTGTTAATTATGTAATTCTTTTTCATTTAATTTCAGTGTCATATTTCCAATGGCTTACACTACGGTGCGCTACGGTGCTTAAACACTACTCAAGTTGCTATTATTAATTTCAATTTTTCCATCATTTTTTGCAACAGGATCTACATTTATATAAATAAAAATGAATGTTTACATGTATGTCTCTTATGCGCTGCCATACCACTCATCCGATTCCGATTTTTGGCAACATATTACTTACAGTTACGGGATGATTATAGACATGATACAATCATCCAAAATATAAAAAAATACATTCGGATCTATTTACCACATCTATTAACCATGGATTAATCACAAAAAACTGGCCAAGGAAACACAACAGATTCAGTAAAGATGCTAAATTCAAGCTAGACGTTAATATTTCAGAGCTATTGTATGTAAATTCAATGTATATTTTTCTCTGAAGCAATAGTTTTATTAGATTGTGTGCGAGAAAGTTGTAGGGGAATCAGTCCTATAGGTTTGAAAATTTTTAATAAAATGTTAGCATATTTTTAGAGTAAATTCCGAAATTATAAGATTACAAATAATTTTGAACCATCTTAGTTTTAAAAAATTATCTTTTCAACTATATTACAGATTTTATGGTATAAATATATTTTTCTATGTTCAATCATTTTTAAAAGATAATATTTTAATCACATTTTATAATATTAAACTTGAGAATTCAGCACGAATATTAAATGAATCATAAGATACAATAAATAGTTTCTTTCATTTTCCATTCTGAAAGAACACCAAGATTTATACTTCTAAAGAATACACAAATCTAATATATAAAAATAAATGTTTCTTTGTAGAAAGGAATAATGAAAGTAGAATAAATACTACCAGCGGGTGACCGAGCTCCGCTCGGAGAAAACAGGTATCGAAGCTAACTCGAAGATTTAAATTTTCAATTGTGATTTATCAAAACAATATATGCCATAAGAAAATTTGTGAAACCATTGGTGAAAAGATAACCGGTTAAAGTGCACCATTGTAAACTATTCTAAACAAAGTTAGAGTTTGGAAAGGGAACTATTCTATACAAAGGTTAAGTAAAGGTAAAGATTGAAGTGTGTTGAAGTTCAATATTTTTGACAAATTTATTTAGAAAAACCAAACTTATATACATACATAAGAAACATATTATAAACCTATAATAGCATAAACATAAAACTTTATTATTTCGCCATAATGGCTATAGATGGCAGCACGTTATTGCTTGAAAATTTAAGTAGCCATTATGGCGAACTAATAAAGTTTGAAAATATCCTATCTGTAACTCCGAACTGCTCCACCGTAGCGCTTCAAAACTGGCGCCAATCGATTCCTCGTGGCCAAAAACCCCAGACCCCCAAGTTTACCGGAGTTTATTAATTCTGGGGCGATTTTCGACTTGGCAACCATTCCTCGTATTATAGTATTAGATTAATGCTTCTCCTTTATACATCCTACAATTTCATTGAATGTGTCTATTATCGACAAGAAAATAAATATCATTCTTCTTATCATTCTTGATTGATCAAGATAACTATTTCAAATTCCAAACGATATTTATAAGATTATTTAATCTGAAACAGCAAAGCGCCAGGTACCAGCTAGTAAAAAATAAAATTCCAGAAACATGTAAAGGGGAAGAGTTTTTCAACATAAAAATCAGTGCCAAAAATAAGAAAAGATTGTGATAAAAACACTTCCTGTTTCTTTTGGCTTTGATTAGAACATATCGTCAATTAAATTCTGCCAAAGTGAATTAAACGTGGCTTACCCAAGGCGTAATCACTCACCCTTCGAGACAAGAAAATCCACTTTGTTGCATTAAAAATTTCCAGATGTTTGGCCCAATGAGTATAAAAGTAAAAATTAACATGTTAAAAAATTTTATGAATTTTTTAAAGCCTGAAATGTCGTTCAGTATGGGATTTTTTGATTATATCTTGCTCGTTCTATGGAACATTTCAGAATGCTATTTTCTTGATTCCCTAGGATTTTGGTATATTTTTATTTTCTTTAGTACAAGAAGATGATTATTTTTTCTACAATTATATTGAAAGAAAGCAGTGTTTGGTAATAATTTTCCATTGTGATCAGTACTGAATCTTCTGATGGACATTTTTCTTAAATTAAACTTTGCATTATATTTAAAATGTAGATATTTGTGTCAATATTGTCAGTTTAAAAATCAAATAATTATCTCAGTCAAATATCTTAAAATTATCTTATCAAATATCTTGTGGTTTACAACGTTGTGAATTATGATTTTTTAAAAGAATTATTTAAAAATATATATAATCAAAAATTTGTTATTTGGCACTTTATTGAGATATCAGTTGGAAATTCATCAAGTATAGGAAGTGGCAAAAATTATGAAAACTATTGTAAAGAAATGTATTTGCGAAAGTTGTTTACTGCATAAATCTCTTGCATAAGCCAGGTTGATATAAATGGAATAAGTTGGAAAAAAGATTTATTTAAAATATTTTCTTTTTGCCAAATATTCTTGGAATTAAATGCATATTGTAGGAAATCCAAATCTTTTGACAAGAAAGGCTTTATAACCTTAAATAAAAAGTCTTGACTTGATGAAAGCCATCCAATTAATTCAAATAAACGTATATCCATAGTTAGTACAATAAAAGCTCTTTATTCGCGGGGTATATGTTCCATAAATATGCCTCGAATACAGAAACCGTGAATACGGAATGGTCATTTATACGGGATTATAGTTCCGAGGTGACAAATATATTAAAAAAAACAATTTAATTGAAGTTTTTGAACATTTTGATTAATTATCTTAAGACTTAGGCAATAGTTTGAAGAATTTAATAATTTTCTCTTGCTTGGCAGTTTTCAGAAGCTCCATCAATACGCAGTTGTCGCATTAGTAATTTGCCTCCTAAAAATAAAACTTCGTTCCATACACGTTCATAAAGAAATCGCAAAGCTCATTTGTCACTCATTAAGATTTTTCAAATGAAATGTCACGTTTCCAGTGCTTGTTGAAGCCTCTTCTTCAGTAGACTGTAAATTTAACATTTCCTCCAAGTCGGTTTCAGTCAGATCTTCATCTTGCGATTCAAGCAATTCCTGAATGTCACTTGATTCTATCTGTTCGAACCCATCTCGTCCTATTCCATTCGCGATTTCGGCTATGTTTGCAGTTTGCATTTAACAATATACTTTAGACAAAGTTGTAATAACATCTATTTTACTTTTTTATTAGTCCATTTGACGGCACTTACAAAGGATATTGGGTTGGATACCTATTGGAATCCTTTGATTATTATGTATGTACTTATTCGATACGTGAATAAAGAAATTTTTAGCCGCGAATATAGAAATTGGGTCGCATTTTTTTAATCCGCGAATAGTGGAAACGCGAATGAAGGAAGCGCGAATAAGGAGCTTTTACTGTATAACAGATTCGTACTATTATTCGTACTATAACTGCAAATATTAGTATGAATATAATAAAGACTAGTATTAGTAACAAGTATATGACAAGTAAATACAAGTTGCTATTCATTGAAATGACTAGTTATATATACTATCAGTAGTATAACATATACTAGCATTAGTATAATAAATGTTCCCAGAGCTCATCTCCTACAAAGGAAAACGTTTTACAGTTTTTGCTATACATTACGAAGATGATAAAAATTAACACATACTAAATATTTTTAGTGGCAAAAAGGAAAAATGATAACAGTTAATTAAGTTGTGAATAAAATATAGCAAGCCATATTTTTAAATAACTGGAGAAGAAATTTCACAGCCGAAAAAATTAGCAATTATTTATTTAAAAAGAAATCTTTACAATGCAAAATGAAATATGAGATTGTTATGACATGATATGAATCTAATAATATATTAAAATATTTTAATGCACTTTTAATTATCTTTCTTTGAACATACCTGTTTTTCATTTAAACTAGGCACAAACTTACTGTAAACTACCAAATCATTATATGGAATAGTGACTAATTAATCCTTATTAAGAATAAAACAACGGTTATTTAATAAACGTAAAAAAAGAAATATGAATTGAAAATAATAGATAGTCAAAAAGTCCAATTTTAAAGTGGACGTGGAGACCAAAATATATTTCTTTTCAGATAATTAGCACTTTTATATTAATACTGCTAATATTCTATTATAAAGTCAGTTTGTAAAACAAAACATAAAAAGTTCTCAAAATTATTTTCAAAATTTTTAATAGTGTGCTATTAAGTAGAATTAATTTGTAACTTTAATTGATTGATACTTTTTATCCTTTAATTTTTAATACTATGAAACGAAACGTCTATTTTATTCCTTCATATTTCAGCCAAATAATGAATTTATAAAGCAAGCAACAAATGAAATAAAAAAAATGTTAAAAAACGAGGATTATGCGAATTAAAGCTCAATAATAAAAAATTGTTACGTTTTCAAAGTTTTGTTTCAGTAAAAGTAAGAAATAAAGGGCTGTTATTTAAAAATTATATAAAAATGTGACTATTTTTTATAAATTTGTTCGTCTTATTTCTTGCACGTGAGCATCAATTATTTTAACCATATTCTCAGAAGGTCACAAACAAAAGTTATGGACATTTGTGCATTCTAATACTAGTATTTTTACAAATTTTCTTGGCGAATTGTTTCAAAAACTATCGAAAATCCGAAATGAAGATTTTGATGAATCGCTTCATATCACACACTCCTAAGTGCAATCCTGTTCGTAATTAATTGTTTTTTTTCTCTATATCTTCTAATTTGTCTGCCAGTCTGTAAACAAGAAAATTCAAAATCGCTTAGAGCAGGACCAATCAAGTTTAGTATGATTTTTTTAGGCAAATATGTATATTTCTGTCAAAATTTGAAATGAAATATATTGCTATGAAACCATATTTTACAGCCACTCCCCTAAAAATCAACAATCTGGATGATAAAACTGGTTACAAAAAGTGACTATTACCTAGGAAACACTGTATGAAAATTGAGGAAATATATCACATTTATACAATATACAAGACTCAAGCTTAGGCAATATAATTTGCAGCTGAATCTACATATTGAATGAAAAATATAAATATACTTCTTAATTTAATTTTGATTATAGTATTTATTTTATCAACTATTTAATGACATTCGTTTGAGTGCTTATAACATTTCTGGAAAACAAAGCGAAAAAATATATGTATTTTTTCCGTAGCAATAGTATTTCTCAAAATACTACATTTCAATTCAATATCTTTTTACTGTACTATGCTCTAACAAAAACAAAAATGTATTGTTCTACGGCATGAAATCGGAAGAAAAGAAACTGCAAAGTGATCTGGCATATCCCAAATTGCACAGCTTGTGGCAAAACATGGTTCAATACTGTACGATATTATATGATATTAACAATATTCTACAACATTAAACAATATTGCGAATATTGATCAATGTCATACAATATTGACAGTATTGTACAATATTTGTGTGGTACCAGGGACGGGTAGCGTGCCTTCCCATATACCTGGGTTCGAGTGCCGGTTTGGGCACGGCTGTTCGTTTTCTGTGGTCTATATGTGAGACGAAAAAAAGTGCTCCCCACCCCTGTGAAAAAGTGAATGTAAATAATGAAGTAGTTAAGTCCTACTCTTGGCTCTAGGTGACGCTACCGAAAAAACTACACACTCTCATTTCGGCTTAAATAAAACAAAAGTAACAGTAACATGAAAGAAATTATTGTTCGAAATAGAATAGCAGTGCAGTACAAAACATTTCTGGTCTTAAAATTGCAGAAGCGATAAAAAAAAATGTCAGAAAATTATGATTAAAAAATTATGCTCAAGTTTAATTTTCTGTTTCAAATAAGCTTTTATTCAGCATCAATTATTTTTAATAATCTTTTCGTTCCAAAATAAAAATTCAATTAATATTTTTATAAGTTAATAAATAATTATTCAAAATTAATAGAAAAAAATTGGAATTTTTCAGTTATGCTGAAAGACATCTTGTCTTAATGGTTTTTCATAGCAATCAAGACAAAAAAATGCATGATTTGTTTAAATATTTAAATACGAAAATTAAAAATTAAGACGCTGAAGGATGGAAAAAATGACATGTAATGTGAGAATTGTTTCGTCTGATGTTATGCCTGTAATACCAGCACCCAAAAAGATTTTCTCACTTTGATGAAACATTTTTTAACTCTGCATCCTGAAAATAAAAGTCAAGAAATACGATATAAAGACTAAAAAAAATAACTACTTGGTTGGGTTTTTTAAGGCTTATAATGATGTTTTTTTTATAAAAATAAAAAGATCAAGTCATTGAATATTCATCACTGGTTTTGTTTCAACGGCTCCAGTTAATTTCGTTAAAACTGTGCAAATTTGATATAGCTCATGGTCTTATTTTGCATTCTTAAAATACTTTTTGCCTATAAAGTTATTTGTTATTTCTTAAGTGTATCATCAAATTTCTTTTTTTTTAAAAATATATACCATTTAGAAAAATGGGAGACGAACAACTTCCAAAAAATGTAGAGCTATTTTTAGTGTGTTAATGCTAGATGACGCTAGATGATTATTCTTCAAGTTTGTGAATGATTTTAAATGACTAAAAGAAAAAACATTTTTCTTCACTCTTTTACAATTGAATCTCAGTGTCTAAACCACTGAATTTAACTTTTTTCTGCATATCTTCTTAATTAAATTATACCACTGACTCTCCAACACGCCCAATGGCACACGGATAATAAATACCGAATTATCATATATTCTTAATTAAATTATACCAGTGACTTTCTAACTCGCCGGAAGGCACACGTATAATAAATGCCGAATTATTGGATCACCGCAACAGCAACACTGGATGGAACTGTGGTTGAATCCTAAGGACCACCACCGGCCACCTTACAATGCCTTCCCAATAAAGTGCGTGTCTTCATAGATAGGAGCAGTCAGACCTCCACTTTTTCGAGCACCCTGCAGGGTGGTGTGATCCAACCACCACGCCGGAAGGTTGAGGTGCTCCTTGGGGGTAGAACTTCTGAATTAAAAACAATCACTGAATATACAAAAAATATAATGAATTGATTAACTTAATTTGCAAACAGAAAGAGAAATAAAATTGTTTGAATAAATCAATGTATAAATTTTAATTCATCTTTATTGCATACAGATTCGTTCATAAATAAATTGCAGTATTAAAACTGCTATTTAGCAAAATGGGAAATATATTGCCATTAACAGTTTTTGTCATCGCTCCTTCTTTGTTGATTCAAAAAATATAATCAATAAATGTACAGAATTTAAAGAAAGAAAGAGAAATAAAATTGTTTGAATCAATCAATCTATAAATTTTAATTCATCTTTATTGCATAAAGACTGGTTTATAAATAAATTCCGGTATTAAAAATGATATTTAGAAAAATTGGAAACGAATGGAACTTAACAATTTTTGTCACTGCTTTTCTTTTGTTAATACTAAATGAAACTAAATTGTTCTTTATCGCCTTTGTGAAAACATATTTTAAATTATTAAAAGTTGAAGCATTTTTTAAAATTCTTTTCCAATAGTGTTCATTAAGAACAAACATTAAAGATATAAAAAATATAATTAATAAATATATAGATTTTAAAGAAGGAAACAAAAACACGATTGTTTGAATAAATTAATAAATTAATTTTAAATAATGTTTGTTGCATAAGGGTTCATTTATAAATAAATTGCTGCACGAAAAGTGTCATTTATAAAAATGGGAAAAAAATTACCATTAAAATTTTTTGTACCTTCTCTTTGTACATTAATATGAAAAGAAACTAAATTATTAATCCCTACTTTCATGAAAATACATTTTAAATTACTAAAAGAAGAATTTATATTCATTCTTTCACAATTGCGTTCCTGGTTAGTAATGCGTTGGATTCGCATCTCTAGGATTACGAGTTGTGTGGTGACTGTCGCACTTAAAAATCTGTCTCGACCACAATGTCCTTCATGTCGAAAGTAATATCACTGAGGGTACTGGATCAGAAGTGTATGTCCTACAGGTCGAGAGTAATACCACTGAGGATACTGGATTAGAAGTGAATGTCCTTCATGTCGAGAGTAATGCCACTGAGAATACTGGATCAGAAGTGATCGTTCTCTGATTCAAGTCTAAATTGCGACTAGTGAATGATACGTATGAATAAAGTTCACCCCACGAAAAGAGTTGTGAGGCATGAGAAGGTAAGTAGTACTGCAGGCACTAGATGGTGCTTCTGAAACAAGAGACGCTCTCTTGACTTGAAATCTCTCACGGTTCCTTAGCGCGATTGTCGAAGAAGAACTATTAGAAACAACAAAATTATATTCGAATATCAAAACTGCTGGACTTAATTTTCTAAGGATAAACTTAACGAAATATTAATATATAAAAACATATAATTAGTAAATGTATAGTACTGGAAGAAATAAAAAGAAACAAAAATACTTGAATATATTAATAAACAAATTTAATTCATCTTTTATGCATAAAATTTCCTTTACAAATAAATTACAGAATTAAAGCATATCGCACAGGATTACAGGAAATTAGGAATCCCATTTAAAAATCCAAGGAAGCCAAATCTTCAAATATTTACAAAAAAAAAATGAAAAAAAAAAGTTATCTTTAATCTGAAAATTCATCTTTGAATGCAAATTGTATATTTCATTTTCTCCTTCACTATATTCCGATGCCATTCAAGTGCCTTTGAAAAGAATTCTCAGAACTGAGAGATGTCGAATTTTTAAGAAAAAGTAAAACGTAACTTTGATCTTTAATATTTCTCTCTTCTACAATTTTTGTCAAAACGATTATTAGATGCAATTATTATTAAATTCAAATAAGTTAAGAAATATGAAATACTTTTCAAGAAAATTAAAAACCTCATTTACAATGGAATATTTTAAAATATATAGGGTAATGATTCACCGTGTTAGCGATAACGAGAAAACGGTGAAAAAAAATCACTAAATGCATCTTTAAGTTGAATGAAAGCATCTTTTAATGTAATATTTATGTAGATGATATTCAGAATATTTCTTTCAGAAATTTTGTTAAAACTTTTATTTTAATATGTCTTGCGATGAATAGAATATTTCCAGATGCGGTGAATAGGTTCCTTAAGTATTTTTGAATTTATTTACTTCATCAACGAATACTTCGCGTCTTCGACGAACTTAAAAAACGAGTTAAGTTGAAGCTAAATCGAATTCAGATGCATATTACGTTAAATATAATGATATAATTATTCATTTGAAATGAGAGCTCGTAAGCTCATCATCTTTATAAAAATAAATTTAACTTTCGTATTAATTAATGGCATTACTGACATTTTCTTTTAGTTTAGTTTAGTTATATTAACGTCCTGTTTGAAAGTCGCACTTAATAACATCCTGATGACGATTTTAAAAAATTCAGAAAAAATAACTTAAGATATTTCACATATAATTGATTGTATATATTACTGTTTTCTGAGAAAAATGTCTGAACATTTATTTTTGAATATTTATATGATTACAGCTTATTTAATTTTTCATATCATGTCTTTCTTTTATATAGAAAACTTAAATCGATTTTCTTCCTTTAAAAATGCGTTAATTAACTTGTATGATCTCATTAATTTGTTTAAAAAATGCCTATTCTAATCCCTGTATACTACCAGCATTTAAATATTATTATTCATATATTATTGTTTAAAAACGGCTTTAAGTTTAGTGCTTAATCATATTTGATAAGATTCATAAAATATTGCTTTTTTAAACAACTTCAACATACTATCAAAAAAATGATCGAAATTTTTAAAAAATATATAAATTAATCATTAAAAATTAATATATGAATTAATAATTGAAAATATATTGATTAAAGTATATAATTTCTTTAATGACAATCGAAAAATGCAGATTTTGAAAACAGTGTATTTAATGATTGTTGAGGAATCAAAAATCAAAGCTGTAAAATTAATTCTTTGATGAATATGTAACTATCCGTGAGTCAGTAGGAAAAATTTTATATAACAAAATTATAAATTATTTTCGAATTATTTTTTTATAAAATTTCAAATACATTAAATTTAAGGAGAAAAATTAAAATAAAATATGAATTAATGTTTCTAATAATTGAATATTCTAATAATCAATTAGAAATTAAATTATTAATTGATTTTTATGTTTTTATTGCTTTTAATTGAATATTTGAAAATTTAACTACAATTGTTATTGAACAATATATTAATTGAATCGGAAATGGTTCCGAAGTAAAATATATAAATTAATTTCAAAAATATTAAATTTTTAGATTCCACAATATTTCTTGCAATAGATTGTGTAGAAATTTGATAGATTAAAGAAAGAAAATCTTAAAACGGTATATATATATATATATATATATTTCCTATCCTAATCTTTCGGGTTCGTTTACCTGTATAGTGGGTGTGTATGGTGTGAGAAGATAAACACGCAATGATCAGTCCTTTAGTAGAAGAAACAACACAGACAACGTTTATTTACAGGACGAAGTCCAGACAGCACAAAGACGACAAATATTTGCAGTACAACTATGTACAGAAGATAAAACAGCCGAGACGAGCACACATGACAGCACACAGTAACACTTTACTGTAGACATTAACGTACAATAACGGCAGTAGTCCACACGCAGAATTTCTGTAGTGACAACTTCCACAGCACACAAAGCCGCCAGACAAGATCCAGTAGGAGAGTTAATATTTCAAGGATTCTGTCTACGCTCACATAGGTCTTTCCAAACGGCTGAATCTACTCTTCTGTCTTTACTTGCTTTCGCTGCCGACTCACTACTTCACACAAAGGGACTACTTGTCAGTTCAGGACTGCTCCGTTCCCAATGACGACACAACTGGTTACGACACACGATTCGACAGAATACTGCAGATACAGATTTATAAACTCATAAAGTTACAAGAATTAATGAAGCAATACTTAATCACTAGTATTGATGGAATATAATAGTTTCCATCAGGATATTACGAGGGATAATAAAAACAACAGCAAAGAAAATGAAAAATACTTCATTAACAGTAGACACAAGATACAAACGGTAATTAAGAGACATATCTATCGGTAACTTATCTACATTATCACCAAATTTGTACAGGCACTTATCAAATAGCTAAAACAATTTGTTTTAACCTGTATTGGTTAAAATTAGATCCTTGCCTTTTGAGTCAGGTTTTGGCACTTTTTTGAACATCACTGTCTGATATTTTGTTCCGGATAAGTGTTTCTTCAATGCCAGGAAAAGGAAATAGCCAATTGTAGACAGATAGGGCTGATAGAGGGGGTGGAAGAGCTATAAACCTCCTACCTTAATGTATCTGTATTTCAGTTTCCCAGTTGTTCCCTGCCCGCCTTGTAAGAACGGCACCATTTCGCCACCCGTTTTCTACTCACTGCTTTGCAACTCGTACATTTCAACGATTTGTCTGTGAATGGTCAATAGGAACATACTATTGGCTCAAAGAAATCGTATCACAGATCATACTTTTGTGCGAGACCTTTTTAAAGGCACCTTGCCATTACTGTCGCTGTTTCAGGTCTTGGTACTAACACTATATCAGCGAAAGACAAGTCTAAGACATCTAGCGCCATCTGTCTCCACTCTGGGTAGCAATATTCCCATCTTTAATTCATACTTTCCAAACACTCCTGTTTGTAAACTTTTTTTTCTGGATCACCCATCATAAATGATGTTAAATAATTGACAATTTTTTACGATATTATAAATCTATTAGAATTTGTTGAACATATAGCAGTTTATCAAAGATGCATATCCCATAATTTTAAATCTAAACAAAGTTACTAAAGTAAAAGCTTTGATTAACAAATATTTTTTATGAAATGAATATTTCATTAAAAACCTGCAAGGTGGCTAATTCCATTCAAATTCTTTTTCTAGAAATAACTGCCACATCTAAAAAAATGCAACTGGCAAAGAAAAATATTAATTTTTTTTTTTCATTCTCTGACTTATGCATAAAATTATTTTCCTCTTTCGTAATTCAAGTTGTGCTCACTCATATGAATGCTAAGTCTCCATTTTAAGCACTACATTTTTTTCTAATTTTGAAAAGAAAACTTTCATTTAACTACCCCCACTTATTTTTCTAGGAAGACGCACTCATTTAAATATTTATAAAATTATGCAAACTACTGCCTAGAATTTAAAAGAGACTTTAAAGAAAAGGAGACATCATTAAGAGTGTTTACATTTTTTCTTCGTTTAGATTTCATTGGACCTGAGTTATAAAATGAGATCAACCTGTATTTGTTAAAGAAAGTACACATTATTTTCAATATGGTACAGGGAAGAAATAACATGCAATCAAGAATTTTTCTTAAATCCTTAGGAAAAGAAGACTATTAAATTAAGAAAAACAGTACTCTAATACTAGCATTTCATTCTTTCTAATACTACTCTAGAAACATTCTAATACTAGCCGCATTTGGCGACCAGCTGGTTCGCCATGAGTAACGGGTTCTAACATTTTCAATTAAATGACATATTCATTAGCCTTCAAGTAACTCCGGGCATTGATTGGCCTGAAATTAATATTTACTTTGAGATGATGGACGGAAAGTTCTAAAAGAAAGCGTTTTCCTAATAATATTCTTTAATTTTATAAATCAGTCAGTTTTAATGATTGATTTAGTAGAATGATTGATGTAGAAACTTTTATTTAAAATATTAATAAAAATATTTTGTAAAATATGGGTGACAGAGCAAAGTATGAAGAAATCTAAAAATCATTATTCATAAATGCATTGTTTAACTCAAACTTCATAAAATGTAATTATTTACTTCATTTAGATCAAATTAATAGTATTAAACAATATGTATGCCCATTAATAATATTTTACAAATTGGCCATTGGAAAGGAATTTGAGTGCATATCCTGTATAAATTCAATCCTGTATAAATAAAGATAATTTATTCAATTAATAATTTAAATATTGCAAACGATCATCGAATCCTTTGCCTTGCATTTTTTAAAGAAAATATCACATTTTATATTTATTTTATTTCATCTAGTCACGTGCTAAAAGTTGCATTTCTTCCGATTTAATTTGCGATGATAGTTTTTTTTTATTTTTTTTTAATTTGAACTTCCGTCAAAATGATGGCAACACGGTGAAAAAAACTAAGTTTTTCAATTTGACGTGCTCATGCAAATTTTATAGAAACCTTAGCTTTGCATTCATTTTTTAAGAAACTATCACATTTTATAATGAAAAAAAATATTGAATTAATGATACAGATATTGCAAACGATAATAAAAATATCCCATTAAGTCGGATTCCAATGCATATCCTGTCTAAATTCGATCAGGTTTACAGCAAAGAAGATTTATTGAAGTAATTATTTAGATATTGCAAACGATCATACAATCCTTTGCTTTGCATTTATTTTTTTAGAAAATATCACATTTTATATTTATTTTATTTTATCCAGTCACGTGTTAAAAGTTGCATTTCTTTAGATTTATTTTGCGATGATAGTTTTTTTATTCGAACTTCCGGCATTCTTTTATTTTATCCCGTCACGTGATAAAAACATGGTTAAAATATTTCTTTAAAAATTCATTAAAAATAGAAGCTTACATTATAAATTAAAAAAACTAATACCGTTAGAAAGCTAATTTTTTAATCTTTAAATTCATATAAAAATCATGTTTGTGCAATAATATTTTTGGAAGTTATAACGGAAAAACGTTGAAATTTCGCTTAAATTTTAATTAATTCAAATTCTAATTAAAAATTTGAAAAAGGAGTGCCTAGTTGCACATTCCCGACCACCAAGATATACATGTACCAAATTTGGTAGCTGTAGGTCCAACGGTCTGGCCTGTAGAGCGCCAACACACACACACACACATGCATACACACACACACATTGAGCTTTATTATAAGTATAGAAGAAGATGTTTTTTTCTTTAATTTTAAATTTATTTTAAAGCAAAATGAAGGGGACGCTTATAAATTATGTATCGTTCGAAATAGACTAACTTAAAGCTGATCTGAAGATAAAAAATTTTAAGATTACATCTATGATTAATCTTTTTCATTAAAAAATGAAAGTGAAGTTGCTCAAATTGATACACACTTTTAAATTAAAAATTCTAATTAAATGTTCATTATAGTATAGTTATTCGTTTGGAATATATTCTTTGTAGCAGCATTACACGTATTTACCTGTTAATCCGTATGCGGATAAATATTGTTCCTTAGAAAATCAGAATTAAATACTTTGTAATATTGAATCCTTTCAAATTTATAAAAAATTCAATCCTTTTTAGTATTTAATCCATTGTAATAAGTAAAAATTTAGATTATCGTCTGTAACATGTGAAAATTTAAATTATCTGTGATATGCAAGAATTTAAATGTTCTGTTATGTAAAAATTTATATATTCTGTGATATGTGATAATTTAAATCCTC
>JAPMOQ010001578.1:3210634-3221568 GCA_026543055.1 Argiope trifasciata | reverse complement strand
TAGCATAAGTCTGTCGGCATTTTTTAGTTCCTGGGAGGCGGAGCTAGAAGTTTCGAGATCAATCAGGCGAATCTTAATTCTTAATGAACAGGTCGTAAAAATTCTTGGTGTTTAAAGCATTAACCATTTTGGTGTGAAATTCGCCAAATGTGTCCCAAATGGTCACCAGAATTTGTGGATAATCACTCGGTACCCACTCAGCAGCAACATGGCTGATTGTAAAACGATATTTCTTATGCTGGCAGGTTTGGAATGTTTCATTTTAGTTGTAAATTAATATATTAAAATAAGGAAACAAGTAAATGATTTTTGACGACAAATGATGCACTGTAAATGTTAAAGGGTTGCATATTGCCATCTTATAATATTTTATTCTTCAATTGTCTATAAAAATTTATAATATAAAATGAAATTTTATTTAAATATTTTAGCACCTTTAGAATTTATAATATTTGTAGTGCCAGCTCTTAAATCTTATGCATTGTTTTATTCCTTTTTCATTTTCTATATTTTTATTTATTACTTAAAAGATGCTTATTCAATTAAGCCATAATTAAATATTATAAGTAAGTCTACATTAAATATTGCTTAATGATAGAGAGTTGAACATATCAAAGTATTAATATATAATGTTTACGCTCAATACATTTCTGTAATTAGATTTTTATCCACGCATATGTTTTCACACTCTATTTTCTAAGAAAAAAATGTTTTACTATCTAAATTTAATAATCACTTAAAAAATGGTATTTAATAATAAAAAGAAACGCTGCATGTATAGAAAATTATTAAGTAAATGTAAAAAAATGTATATTTAAATTTACTATGAAAAGAGTTTCTTTATTCTCAAATATATATTTTTTTATTTTAAATAGTGTTTCCTTTCTTTTTGAAATTTTATCTCAACAAAAAAAAGTAATAAATTTTTTATGATGTTAAAAGTGAGATTTAGGCACGAATAAAGATTTATATTCTTTTCAGCTATAGTAAATAAAATACATTTTTAAGCAAACATTGCACATAATCTCCTTTATGTAGGCACAAATGATTTTTAAGGATCTGTGTTATTTTCATTCCTGAAACTTTATTATTAATTTGTAATTAATTTTCTCTACTTCTGTTAACAATGAAAATGTTAGAAGAATATATATTCACTTTTACTAACATTTTATCAAGAATAATTTAATTAATTAGTAATTAGTGTACTGAGGTATACGCCTTAACCCTTAAATGGGGACTTGCGGTCTGTGCAATCGCTAGGGATGGGCTTTGAGTAACCTTTATTCCATTTTCAGCTCAATTAAGTGGATTGACCCTGCAGCTTCCTGTTTCTTGACCTTCAATACACCTGCAATTTTTAAGCAATTTCAGAAGATGGATTAAAAAATAATTCAGTTATTTCGTTTTGCACGATCACTGATACCGCTTCTCCTTGGTAGTGCCCCATGATAAACAAGACTTAGCTGATGTTTCGAAAACTTGGGTCTGGAAATATCCAAAATATCATCTAACTTACTGATTCTGCTACGGAGCAGTGCTCCAGACACTGTTAAATGAAACAGAAAGGGGTTTTAATTAATAATTGTTCAGAACCGTTTTTCCATGAAAGTTTGCATTTATATATATATATATATATATATATATATATATATATATATATATACACAGAATTTATATGTTGACTTTCATACTAGTTCTTATCCTGTATGTTTAAATTGCCCTAGAAAACCGTGCTTTGAAAGTCATACAAGCCTCTAAAAACAGCCAATTTTACCCATTATCAGTTTTTAAAATTTATTTTTTATATAATCAATGAAATTGATATTATATTGTTATCTATATAATGCTATGTACTGGGAAAGTAAATATGGTTTAAAAAGTATGAAACAATTTCTTAAAGAATTTTATAAATTGCGACGTGTGATTTGAGAAGAAAAAGTATTTTCTAACGCGTTTACTCTTTTCCATGATTTGAATTTTTCTAAAATATATCTATGTACAAAGAAAAATATTTCCAAAATATATTGGCAGTTTTTCATACTAACACATTCACTAGAAATTTTAATTTGAGTGTAAATGAAATCTCGTACCTTCTCTGTTAAATGTTATTTATAAAAACCTACTTTTATAAATAACTCAATGTTAACCACTTTTTAACTCAAAATATTTTCTAAATATTATGGAAGTTTTTTTATTGTATATATTTTATTTGGAGAAAGTAAATATTTATAAAAAAAATTTAAAAGGGCTTTAAACTGTCGCAAGAGTATAATATACTTTTCATGAAGCTAAAAGTATAAAACTATTTTGTGCAACATGATATAAAAATATATATAAATTATATATTATAGGAGTGGAGAGTTCCATTCTTAGGTAATAAAAGGTTTCACATAAAATATTCTTTTCCATCGAAGAAAATCAATACATTTTATCAAATAATTCAATATTTAGTTCAGTTTCAGATATTTACAATTAATCCACAGAATTTTTGGAGCATCCACCAAAAGGAGAAAAAAATAAACTAAAAATCGTTAAAAAAAGTATCAGTGAAATGTTGGTTAGAATATTCAACGTGTCTCCTAAATTGTCTTCCTTAACTGAAATAATTAAGTCAGAAATTTAAAGAGCGTTCAATTGTTTTATCTATTTATGTTTTAAAATCAATCAACCGCCCCTATTGAGAATATTTCTGAAGTAAAGACTCAGGTGTTGAATTGGATAGGGGGGTAAAGATTTTTCTCCACTGCTTCTGAAGGTGACAATAAATTTCAATGGATCTCTCGCCTTTAGGGACATGAATACGATATATGCATTTTACCGATATTTATTATCGTTCCGATATGTTTGCTCCGATTGTTTGTATTATTGGACGTGAGACTCCCTTGCCTGTCACGCCTGATTAAATTATCAGCAAGCGTTTGGACTGAATGGAATGACAAATTAATGAGAACTATCCTTAAGAACAACCACGAAACTTTACTGACAGTGTTCAGAGATTTAGAGACAGTGCTATATAGATTTTCTATTATTCCCATTGCTTTAGATAGTTGAATTTATTTAGAGAACTTAAGACACTTGTTATCCAAGTAAACACCACACTTGGAAGAATTGGATAATAAGCAATATAAAAGGAAACTTACCGTAAAGTTGTGTGAGTTAGAAATGGAAGTCTCTTTCGCTGTGTTTGCTACTAATAATGTAGGAAGATAACGCATATAATGGAAAACTTTAGGAAAGAGACACATTATGTAACTCTGTTATTTGTGTTATTTCATTACAAAATTATGTATTCACTTTTCATATTTATCATACATATATTCATATAAGGCAAAATATATTTCAGACATTTTACTACAAATAAATATTATTCAACTTCCTTGAATACTTTATGCAAGAAATTTATTTTGAAAATGTTCCTTCATATAAAAGTTAATGCAAATATAGTATGAAATGATTAATTTCAGAATATTTAATCTAATTATTAATATCTGATTATTGTGTGATTAATTAAGAATCTGAATTTCAGTTGTATATAAATTTTAAAAATATTAAATAGATTTATAAAAAAAGATCAATTCAGAAAACAAAGATTGATAATCAACATTTATTTAACAATTTATAGTTTGAAGTAAATCATTATTGACAATATATTTTAAAGGAAATTATTTCTTAATAAATGCATCATTTTTCTTCATTGAAAGGGAAATTGTGTTTTACATGCGTTTCTAATTCAAAAACGCAATTTATACAAATCAATAAAAGTATAAATTTTCTTTAATGATTCTTGAATTAGAAAAAAAATTAATTGTTATTCTTTTAAACTTACATTAATTATTTGCATGTTTTAACTAAGTCATGACTTAACATTTAATAAATCGGTTATTTTGTTTCATGAAAAAATTGTGCTTGATTCTACGATTTTTTTAATTAAAATTTCAGAAAAAAATTTATTAAATGATTAAAAAAAGTAGTACATTTTCAATTCAGCAGAGCCTATTTAAGCCATTTTTAAAAACTTAGACAAATATAAGATTTAATTTTATAGAAAATGATAGTTACAAATATTTTTTCAAACGTTTTTCTTCAATGAATTTACAAAATGAAAATCTGGAGTTGTCAACATATTTATGAAATATGATGACATTTCATTACTTGTAATGAAATGTCAGTAAATATACTCTTAATTAGTATTAAAATAGTCTTAATATAGTTAAAATATTAAAACTACAGTTAGTAATAAAATAGTCGTAAATACAGTCTTTCAACTAGTAAATATAGTCTGTCATATTTACTAGTTGAATTACTAATTACTAAATCTATTTAACAGAAAATAATACAAGAAGTTTGCAGTCTTTTACTTGGTAAATAAGGAAAATGTTTTTATTTACTAGACAGTTAAATAGTTTTTTGTATAATTTTGTAAGAGAGTTGATCTAGCCTTCTAGCCTTTCCAATTTAATGATCACCTTTAATAAGATATATAGTTTACTAGCTGTAACCCGCGACTTCGTTAACGTGAAAATTTTGATGTATATGTATGAGAACTAACTATCTGTTCAGCACTCGGCAGTTTTTGTCTAAAATTGCCTACGAGCAAAATGGCAACGCCATCTATCACCGCTTAGTTGCCACGAATGTCTTGCTGGCTGCGGTTTAACGCCTGTAATGCATGTTTGTGCAACATTTTGCACACGACCCATAGTATTAACTTGCACTGCTACAAAAGGACTCCCAGGTCGCAGTTTTTGGTGATGTTGCATGTTGGGATGTCTTAGCCTGAAAGATTAAGCAGTAATTTGAAAACAGATTTACAGTTCGGTCACCGTTAAGCAAATTGCAGCAATGCCCGCGGAGGCTACAGCTAGAGCTATATTACGGTCATTGCGAAGTTGAGCTAGAAGGAGATTCAGTACGTCTTATTCATAACCCTAGGTGGGTGCGCAAAGAAAGAATAAGCCCTCTTTTCTATTATTTACTCAACCTTGCTTCGTTAATTTAACAAAACCAATTGTCAGTTATATATAACTTAAAATATTCGAAAATAGAAAGGAATTTTATTTTCTTAGAAATGAATATTCAATTTTTCCCACTTAAAGTAATAATTCATATTCTATCCTATTTTTGAATATACTAAACAAAATTATATAATTATTATTATTTTACAAAATTATTTTACTTTACTTCGCATGTATTTAAAAAAAATGGAAATTTTTCTTTAAAATAATTTTAGAGATTTCTGTTGTGTATGGATCCAACCATTCGTGAGCAACTCTTTTCTTCTTCCTATTATTACCTACAATAGTAATTGATCTATGTCAGATGTGGTAGTATATTTTTTTCAATGATGTTAAATAAAAATAAAAGTATTTAACCATGAAATTTCATAATTCAAACGCCATTTTCTTTTTGAATATACTAAACATGATTACATAACAGAAATTAAGGCGTTTAACATATGTTGCTGAATATACATTCAGGATATAAAATTCTTAAACAACAACAATAAAAAAGAATTTGTGTTTTGCATTTTTTTTTCTTAAGCAGAATTTTCTACTTTCTATTATTGCTTAGAATAATAAATGATCGAGGAACAAATGTGTCACTGTTTACTTGCCCCTAATGATTTTAAGCAAAAGAAAAATATTAACCATGCAATTTAGCAAATAAAATTTCATTATTCATTAGGTATATACTATATCATTTACATGCATTAAAATTTCGAATCATTCCTTATATGAGTCGAAACAAATTAGAGTTCCGTTCGAACTCAAATCAATGCATGAAACTCCAGACAAAATTCCTTGTCACATGAATTTAATTGCGCGACAAATAGCAGGAAATGATTAAAACTGTAAAGCAAATTTGGCATTGGATGTCGAACAATGTATCAAAAGCTGAGCAAAGCCATATACTTGCATGTGCGCGAGCCACACGTGAGCTTTAATGAAACATGAACTCTTTTTATTTACATGAAAACGTCATTCTCTGTCACGCTATTTTATACACCGATTCAGCAATCTTGGTGAGCACATGCTTTGACTGGCATGTTTGAAGAAAACTATTTTAAAGAGAACTTTAAAACAAAATCTTTCATATTTCATTAAGATAATTGCATGCGATAAAATCTGTCCATGTCTAATTTTTTTATATAATAAGGAGATATTGAATGAAAGATAATCTTATCTACTGTTTTGCATTCTTGAATGTTTCGGTTTCTTGATAGTTATTAAAAGATAATTTCTTGTTCACATTTGTGCATAATAAAAGAATATTATACAAAGATAATTATCTTATCTGTTATTTTGCATCCTTGGATTGTTCGATTGTTAAAGATCAAATGTTATCTATTTATGTGCATATTAATCTGATATTGAAGGAAGAATAATTACCTTCTGTCTTGATGATCAGCTTTAACCTTCCAGCTGGCCCGGCCGTCATATCAACATGAAAGGTCGCGCGTATTTCCCACATACGCTATAGTAAATGGTAAATTTTCAAAAGCGTAACTATTAAAACTATATTGTAAATAGCTTAGGATTAATAACTACAATTAATTTAAACATTTTTTACTTAAAAAGAAGCAGAAACAATATAAATATAGATTTTAATAACAATATAAGATGACCATAGGTTAACTAAATTAATTTTAAAATAATATAAATGAAATTGTCGATATTTTGACAGAACAATTTGCATATCAAATATAGAAGTGAAAAAATACAGAATTTATGTATAAAAAGGAAAAAGTAATTGAAGGTTAGATAGGAAATGGAAAAAAATAGTTTCATTGTTATTTCATTGCAGCTTTGCAATTTGAGCAAATGTGATTAGTGTGCTCCAAACATATAAATTTCTGTCATATCTCAAACCGAACCTCGTGATTCTAGTTCCGTTTTTCTTTTGGGGAAGTTTTTTTTCCCTGACGTAGAATCTTCCACTTCTTCAATACCTAGTTCGGCTTTTCCCTTTAGCACCTATAATTTTATCTCACTTTTTAGAGATGCGGGTTCTTTTTTTCACCTTTTTCCTTCGTAAGTGCATTTGCCAGCTTTCACCAGTCTAAAACAATACGGATTTATTTGTAAAATCATACAAAATTTGACAAAATGACAAAATCTTGACAAAAACTGACATGAACAGTCGCACGTATCTCTAAAATACAAATATCTGATAGGCAGAGACCTATTAACGCCACAAACTTACGACGACAACTGAAAGTATGTCAAAGGGAGGTGTACAAATAGACAAAAACAGGCATTTCCATCACCACCAGATCTCAAGGTATAAAACGAAATTCATCTATAGTGTATCTCTCACATACGCGCGCCCGCTGGAAGGTTAAAATATTCGGTTATGTAATTGAAAGATATCTTCCTGCCTACTTTTGTCTCGAATATAGGAGCATTCAATGAAGATAATTATCTTATCTCTTGCTTTACAGCTTTAAATTGCTCGATTACGTTTAAATTACTCGAATGAATATTGAGTGAAAGATAATTATCTTATCAGTGGGTTTGTAACCTTAAATTATTCGGTTATACAGTAATGGAAAGATATCTTTTTCTCTACATTTGTGTGTTATAAAGAGATATTTGAGAAAGGATAATTATATTATGTGTTGCGTTGCAGCTTTAAACTTTTCTGTTATATAAATATTAAAATATTTATTAGCATTAATTATTTATCATCAGCAAGATAACTGACACCCAGCTGTACTTTTAATAAATTCCAATATCAACTATATTTCATAAGATACATTACCCACCTGGTTACGTTCGAAGGAAAATTTTAGAAAAATTGGAATTTTTAACAACTATTTAAAACAATTATTTTTAAATGTATTTTCAATTTTAATACAAAATACTATATCTGCAACAATATTATTTGAGAATATAATATATTTTGAGAAATAGGAAAATTTGTAGTAAATGTAAAGGAAATTTAACCAAAATGGTTAGGGCTTTACATAAAATTGTAATACAGCAATCCTATTTGTCTTTGAAAACAAGTTATAGATGCGTGAAATGAATCAAAATTTAAGAAAATGTTGAAATGCAAAGAAGTTATAGGCAAAAATATATGTATATATGCACTTTTTCCCTAAATTCGCAATTTAATTTTACTACAAACACCATTAAATGAAAAAGTATTTGACCAAAAATAAATTTCTATTGTTCATTTCATTCCCCATATCTTTTAAAACATATGCTGAAACTTTTATCTAAATACCTCTATTTGTTTTTGAAATAACGTTGGCGAATTTTTATGAAAAATTAAAGTTTTGAGATCTTTAAAGTTAAAAACAAATTTTAGCTGAAAAATATGTGATCCCGGATGATAGGTCTGTCCTAGAAAAAATAAACATGTTTGGGAAAGTCAGAACTACAAGAAATAACAATAAAAAAATTCGGGAATAGGGTTGATAACCAGTGTTTTTAACATAGTTGGATACCTTAAAGTTATATGGAATCTTGCTTAACAAACTTAATTTACTGTCGAATCTTACTCGTTAAGTAATATTAGAGGTGTCCTAGTAAAGTAGGACAATGCATTCCAACCCTAAGAAACAAAGTGCTCAATAAATGCGTAATAAGGTTCTTTAATATACATTTATTTTAGCTATGTTTCGAAATTTAGCAAATAATAAAAATAATAATAATTTTCTTTGAAGGAATTTGTAGCCCGATTGGTCTCTCTACCTTAGATGCTGCATAAGGTACAATGATTTCCCACGTTTTCAACATATTCCTCTTTTATTGGGAAGTTGTTACTTATGAGTCTATTATTTCTTCATCTCCTGACCGAATCTCTTATACGAAGCATTTTCATGTGATAGATCTATAAGCTCATCGATAGTTATGCATGCATTTTTATACCACCTTATCGATGTCAAAGGTCTAGTTCTATGACATCGATGTCATAAAGTTTATCGATATCATAGGTTTTAGCTAAAGAAAATCTCTTGGATAAATGCTTCTCGAAATCTTCAGATTCTCTTTCAACAAAGCAATCCGGTCAAACTATCTTCATAAAATTCTTCCGTGAAAACCTCTTCACACTTGGCTTAATCCGAATCAGGATGTGACATATCGCCAATCCTTCTAGTAAAAATCGATCGTTAAGCGTGTCAATCCTTTAAATTTGCTCTACTCATTCTTCGAATAAAAACGAGTAAAAAAATATGAGCTTCCAAAAAATCTTACAAATGAGAAAGTTTGTTTTGCAAGAGAGGTTTGACTGTATTATTGCACTTTCTGCAAAAACACATAAATTGCAAATCTTTCTCTGGCATTGATTAATAAAATCGTGATATACATTTAAAAATGAATTCCTCATTTACAGTATAGGATAAAATAATTATTTATAATAAAGAGTATTGGTTTATAAAATGAAAAATATATATACTAAAGTCACTATTTAAATCATAGAAATGGTAAAATGTTCTATAAATAAGGACAAAAGAGTAATTTAAGAACACCACAGAGGTAGAAAGGACTTTGCATCAAGAAATAAAGCACTATAAAGTAGAAAAAAAATTAATAACCCATAATCAATCACCCGCATAGTCATAGATATACATTTACTGGATGTTTACAAAAAAGTAAAAATCTTTATTGTAAATATTACTAAAGTTTCAGCAGTACATCTATTTCTATGTACAAAAAGTATGCGAATTAGTGAATAAAAAGATAATTTTATTCTTAGTGTGTAACAATGAAATTAAATCTCATAAAGAAAAATTAAAATATTCGCTAGTATGTTAAAATCTTGCTTTGAAAATTCTCTAAAAGAATATTGTTATTATTTAAGATTAAGAATTTATTTATCTTAATGATTTTACAAATTTATTATTTAAATGATTCACAATAATTTAATTTATTTTTATAGTGAATAGATTTAATTAATTTGAATTTTATTATTTATTAATTATGTGAAGAATTTGTGGGATAAATTAAGTATATTTTCACTACTTTACTTAATTATATAACAAAGCTTGTTTTTTATGCAATTACAAATCTGCATACTTTTTTGCTATTCATATAAGTACATATTCTTAAAAAGTGCGTGGCAAAAATCAGTTGGGATTTTAATTTAATTAAGTATCTATTCGTCATGTATAACAGTGAAAATTCTTAAAAGATATCATCAGATGTTGTTGAGGCTTATATATATTTGATTATATAAAGAAATTTTATAAAATAAAAACTGGAAACATTTTTTACACTGTCGCATTGAGAAAATAAATATCATGTCTCCAAATATTTTTATTATATCTAATTTATCTTCGATGAAATTTCACCAACTTATGACTTCTGAGCGGAGGAATCGCCTGAAGATTTCCGAAGCAATGGAGGGTTGCCGAATTGCTGTGTGGCGTATGCTGACGAAGCCTGTGTCTTGTGTTGTAGCCCGTTGTGTCATCTTTGGGAATGGGGCAGTCCTGAACTGAGAAAAAGCCCTGAAGTAGAATTACTTGAGTCGGCAAAAAAAAGCAAAAAGAGACAGCGGAAAGTAGTTCAGCCCATTAGGCAGAGACCTACAAGATCGTAGACAGAATTCCCTAAAGATTTCCTCTCCTGCTGAATCCTGTCTGGCCGCTTTGTGAGCTGTGGATGTTGTCACTGCGGAATTTCTACGTGTGGACTACTATAGTTATTGTGGGCTACTGTCTGCAATAGGGTACTGATGTGTGCTGACCTATGTGTTCTTCTCGTCTGTATATAATTGTCTTTTGCGCATAGTTGTGTTGTCAATATTTGTCGTCCTTGTGCTGCCTGTCCTCGTCCTGTAAATAAACTTCGTATGTGTTGTGTCGTCTTCTGAAGGACAGAACATTGTTTGTGTGTGTGCTCATCTTCTCACACCGTACACTCCCACTATACAGGTAAACGAACCCGACGGATTGTATTAGAAGGATATATATATATATATAT
>JAPMOQ010001578.1:3189676-3205634 GCA_026543055.1 Argiope trifasciata | reverse complement strand
AATTTCATTTTGCATTTGTTTAAAATAAAAGATTGGTAATATTTTTCTGATGTGTGACTTCTTCTTTCCCAGTATGTAGTATCGTAAGTAGAGTTGAACATCGCTTGAATTTAGAAATATATAGCCATCATGATAAGCAAAATTGTAGATGTTAATTCAAAAGTGTTAAATGATGTGGATATTTCAAAAATAGATTTTCTTTTAAACTCAAGTGAAAAATAGCTGCAATACATTTTATATGAATGAATTGTATTATAAGCTTAGTATATAATTTAAATTACTCTAAATTAGATGTTATAAACAATAAAAAGTTTCTGGAGTTAATCAAATTATTATTTTCTTTATATTTATCCAGTCTTCAAATTGTATTAAATACTTATATCAACTTTTATCTGAAAGGACGGAGGCATCTTTGTGAAGAAACACGCTATAAACTGATTTAGAGATTGTTTTTATAGGGAACGTTTTACAATCTTGTAAAAAAAAGTAAAATCTATCTTTAGATAAGTACTTTGTGATACATCTTGAATTTTATGTCCCAATTTATTATGCGGGTCTTTTTATGTGAAATAGATCAGATGTATAAAACATTTTCTCAAAAATGATGTTAGCAGAAGACGACAGATCATATCGTAGCACTGCACATAAAGGTACGATCATTGTGAAACACGATGAGAAGATCTGCAAATCGTTGCCATTCAAGCATTAAGAAATCTTCTCAATGCTAATTTAGAATTTTCATCGTTTCACTGCAGATTCCAAAGGGAGGTCAAGCCCAAGTAATGTGTAATTGAAGCAAGCCATTATACTTTCAATGCCATTTTTTTGGAAAAATTAAAAATTATTTACAATGTTTCAAATTTAAAATTATTAAATCCAATTTAAGTTTCCTTTGATGCATATTTTACATAGCACAATAGCAAGCAAATAATAACAAAAAAATCCACTTGAAACTAACTAGATGATGTTTTATTTTCATATTTATTATAAAAAAATAAATAATTAATTTCAGAACGTATTATTCAGCTTTTTAAATTGATTACTCTTTTAGCTGTTTCATTTCTTACATGCAAATAGGGCCACGATGATCTGGTGGTAAGGTCTCGGCTTGTAAGCAGTAGGATTCAGGTTTGAGACCTGATTCTACCGAAGAACCGTCGTGTAAGGGAGTCTGTTGCAAGTTAAATCCATCAGGCCAAACGTCCTCCCTCTAGTGTGGTGCGGAGTGAAGAGGAGGGTGCTGCTATGGTATCTGGAAGAGGTTCAAATTTACGAGGTCCCCAAAATAGCCCTGGTGTTGCTTTAAACGGGAAATTAATATAAGTAAACTAAACTAATCTTAAATGCAAATTTTAACTAAACTAAGATAGATCCTTATTTTGTTTTTTGTAATTTTTATTTTGTATGCTTATACATATATTAAAAATTAATAGAACATAGATTTCAAAGACAGAATTTTGTTTGGAATGTGAGGGAAGCACCACACTTAAGCACTCTTTAATTCTAAACACTTCAACCAGAATGTTGATGTGAAACAGGTACAAACAGGCACCTCTCGCTCTCCATTAGCTGGAAAAAAGCGTTATTCGGCCTCTCATTGTTACCAACAATTTCTATCCTTAAATATTTGATATGTTTCCTTATATATGTATAATTATAGTCCATGTGTGTTTTTATATATGTGTGGTGCGAAAATAAATAAGAAAACGACAAAAACGCGTCTTTCCTTGGATGAAACAAACACAACCCGCAACCGTTTGCATAAATAAATAATTGAAATTAGTTTGAGCCTGATGAACTTTTAAACAAGTTGATTGAAATATCCACACATAAACAAAAAATATTCGATGGATCAAGATGTACCATAAAACTAGATGTTACAAAAATTATCAAAAAATTAATTTAATTAGAAATATAGTTTTTAAAATTGTAATCTGTTTCATTAGTAATTGAATATATAGTTAAATTAACTGCTTTTTAATTCGGAAATTGCTACAAAAAAGTTACAAATAATTATAACAATTATGAATTTTTGGGTTTTTTTTTTGTCATAAGAAAGCATACAGCAAATATCGGTATTTTTTTATACAATAAAAAAAATCAAATAGGGCCAAATTCTTTATTAGAATAAAGCGAATGAAATTGTTCTTATTTTATATTGTTTGCTCTTTAAACAGATGGATCTGTTGGAGCAGTTGATTATAATATAGTTATTAATTATTTAACCAAATTTATCTATAGAATTTGTATTATTTTAACTATATTTGAAATTTCTGTGATAAATCTCTTTGAAATATAGCTATTATAAATGAAATAAAGGCACATAATTTCAACTAGTAACAAAGAATATATATTTAATAAAGTAAAAAAGATATCTGTTATATTATAACAAAAAATAAAGTCAAATTATTTTTTATATTTATTCTATGATTATATATATTTACTCATTGTAAATTATGCTCAACATTTGCTTAATTTTTTTGTTTTAATGGTAAAACTGTCAGGTTAATTCTTAAATGAGGGTGTGAAATTTTATGTTTTAACAGAGAAGGTGCAGTTTTCAACACCTATTTTAATTTACGATCAAATTAAATTCTCTAATGAATGTATTAATCTGAAAATCTGCCAATATATTTTGGAGATATTTTTCTGGGTATATAAATATTTTTTTAGAAATGTACAAAATATATTATCAGTGAAAAAAATAAATGCGCTGGGACATACATTTTCATCTCAAATTTCATGTTACAATTAATAATATTCTTCAATAAGCGTATTACTTTATGCTTCTTTTATAACATTTATTTTTCTATCATATAAAGGTACGTAGTAAACAATATAAAGTAAAATTCAACAATTATATGAAAAATTTTGAAAAAAGGACAATGTGTAAAATTGACAATTTTTTATCGGCTTGTGTGACTTACATGGCACTGGTTTTGAGAGCATTTTCGCCACATGGATTAGGAACTAGTATAAAAATCACCCTATAAATTCTGTATATATTTCTCTTGGCACGTTAATATATTTTATAAAATTTTCAAAAACATCATCAGTAAAAATTATGTTCGGACATACATATCAGAATCATTTGAATGCAAACTTTTTTCGAAAAATTCTTCTGTACTATTATCCTTATTACTAAAATCACTTTGTACTTCATTTAAAAGATTCTGGAGGATTGCTTCGTAACAGGAGCGTTAAATTGGATGATAGTTCGGGACCCAAGTTTTAGCGTCATCTGCTAAGCCTTGTTTATCACAAGGACACTAACAGGGAGATGTGTCCTTAGAGCCTAATTGGATTATTTTAAAAAGCACCCTCTAAAACAGTTTGAAAAGGGGCATTTATATATAGACAAAGAAACAGGAAGCTACAATGCCAATTCATGCAATTGAACAAAAAATAGAATGGAGGTAACCGAAATTCTATCGCTAGCGGTCTCACAGAGCACAAGTTCACAGTTAAGTGTTAAATATATGAAATTACCTTAAAAATTCGAATTCAGATGATCATCTGTATTCCGAAAAATTTCGAGTTTCCTCAGTTAGATAAAAAAAAATTATGTAACATAATCATTGATTACGAATCCCAAAAACGTCATTTGTCTAATTCTTCTTCATATAGTATTCTTTTTTCCATACGAGAATTCTCTAAGCAGAACTTTGATTACATAGCATTTATTTCCATCAACACAATTCCTTCTACCTAATTTTCTTTTTCAAATATTTTAAATTTTATCGTTTCTCTTTTTCCTTAAATCGCATATTTAAGTTGAATAATAAAATTTCTAATAGCGATTTTTTAAAAAGTTTTTGAAAGTCTTGGACGTAATTTCCATTCTAATGCAAATATTTAAATGATTGAATCATAAAGAAAATAAAGAAACAGTAAATTTATTAATTGAATGAATCTTTTTTTCTAAAAAGGGAAAAGATGTATAACCAAAATGGCGAATTAGTACTTCTGATAGAGAACTTCTATTGAGATTTGAAAGAGAAGGAAAAAGTTTTAATTTGAACTAAATTTGAGCTGAAGGTTGAAAACAAAAATTAATTTACTTAGACATTTTGATTTTTGATTCCTGTGAAATATGTTAAGGGCGATTTTATTAACTAGTTGCTTGGAATTTCTTGAGAGATTATTCAAGTTAGATACTTTCTTCCATCATGTAAACACCTACTGTTTCAAGTAAATATAAGTTAATTTCAGAAAATATAATAATAATTTCCGTAAATATAATCAATTAGTAAAAATAATCAATAATTCTTAATTTACAGCATGATGACAACCTGTCTTTTTAAAAACCCTATGGTTAAACACGTATATCTTTTTAACTTATTATCTGAAATTTCTATTTAAATTTAGCTTAAAACAAATTGCTGTAAATTGCATACATATTAACGTATTTACAAAGTATACATTCAATTTTCAATTAGCCTCTACTTTTTTTCACAATTTTATATCCAACAATACTTTTCAAAATAAATTATTTGTAAATTGAAGAAATGAACCCTTTTTGAAAGACTGTATCTCTCAATAGGTCGATAGAAGTTATGAAGTATAAATGTCAAGTTCACTTTTCTAACAAAAGAAATGAAAATTCTATTTAACATGCAGAATAAAATATAATTAATATTTGAATATTTAATTTTATACATTGTAATGATAAATTGTGTAAAAAATTACTTAAAAATTTCTTTAGACACTTCCTTGAAATAAATATTTATGAAAATTATATACACAGATGATCTTATCAAAATATAGGAGAAATCTTGGCTGAATTCAATTTTAATGTAGAACTAAGATAACAAAACGGTATTCAGATACATTAACATGTACTTAGGGAATTCATCATATTTTGATTTTTTTTAATTTCATTTAAATTCCACCTTAATTAAAATTGCTAATGAAAGTGCAATCATTTTAGAAAAGAGACATTAAGCGTTAAGTGCTTACCTGGAAAAAGATTGAGGATTAATTTTAAAGGCTTTACATGTGCAAAGTTTATTTATTTAATTAATTAATCACAAATTTAGATCTATTTTTGGCATAGAAAAATAATCTAATTATGTTTTTGAAGATCATTTAATTATAGCATTGTATAATTATGGTTTTATTGATGAGTGAAATCAAAGTTCGTTCAGAGAAAACGTACTAAATCTGTGCCCTTTTATGCTTGATCTCCTATGTAAAAAATTATGTAATAAAAATGACATATATGATCACAAATTTCAAGTTATAACGTGAAAACATCCGAATGTTTCTGATAGTATCTGATGCGTAATCTGATAGTTTCAAACTGTTTAATGATTAAAATTAACGAAAAAATTCATAAGAATTCAGAGAATAAATAATTTTGAAATCAAGCTATAACTTTAGTTGGTGATAAATAGCCAAATGTGGTAGATTCTGTATTATTTACTGATAATCCTAAAAGCAAAAACATTGATGCCTCAAAAGCGAAAATCCACCAATTTCTTGCCCACTCATTTCACCGTTTCAACAATTAGTTGCTTAAGTTTATTGAGGTTTAAATAATTTGTTGCCTTTGCATTTTGAGGCTTCAAGCCCTCAAACCAAAACAGAATTATGTTTTTACATGATAATATCAGAAAACCACTAATTTAAACAAACCATACATCGGTATTCAAGAAAGCAGTAAAACAAATTAAATCTTCACATTATGGAACAAGTTTATATGGAACTATATTTAATGAATATAGTGTTCATTTTCACTTAAGCGAAACGCAACATCAAAAATTGAACATTTTGCGTAAAAACAAGAGGTAATCGTTATGACTGTCATAAACTTTTGAAACCCATCATTTGATGAATCTTTAGATTTTAAACTTCCAAAATTTAGATTTCTGAAAGAATATTATTGTTATCATGCCTATCTATTTGTGAAAATGATGGATGAATCGCGAAAAGAACTCAACGAAATGAAATTCGATATATCTTTAGTCTCTGCAATAAATATCCTCAGATATTTATCAAATTTTAGAAGGAATCCTATTTCAGAAGCTCAATGCCAATCTGCATTCTTATGAACGATAGAGCTACGGAATACGCAAGCATGATAAATGATTTTTTTTTTGTTAAATTTCTATAATAATTCTGCTGTGCCTTGTTTCCGTTCAAATTTGCAAAGGAATCGAAGATTCAATCACCACTCTTTTCAAATAAATACAAATAAAATAGATAAAAATAAAAGAATATAAATGATTAAATATTAATGTTCTAAATGTATGAATAATACTTACATTTAAAAAATGAAGACATAATTATTCGAAACATCTTTTCTAAGAAATTATCACATAAGAAGTAAAAGTTTTTTGTTTAATTTAAAACTAGTTATCAAACAAATTTCAGATATCTGATGGGAATTGAGCCTCTCACAGCAAGTACACATTGCGTGAAACAAAACAAACAGTAGAATTAGTGTTTGAAACAGTATTTGAAGTATGGACTGTTTAAAACTTGAAAATGTTATTTTGTAGGCTTAGGTTTTTGCTTAATAGTTACCCAATCAATTAGTTGAAAAGTGGGCCTTGAACTCATATATAAGGGTGAGAAATTTGTAATATTATTATTATTGGTTATTGCCGGCCAGATAGAAACTATATTGTTATGAGAGTGGCGATACCTAGCTAAGGGTAAATGGGCTTAATATGGTTATACCATGGACAATGACGGAATTTTCGATTACTACCGTTGCTGCTGCCAGTGCTATAATGGTGTCTTGAATATTCAATTATTTCGTTTGCCTTATAAAGAGGGAGGGGGGGTAGTAACAATTTTTGGCTAATCCTAGTCACACGATGAATTACCGTGTGCAAAATGTTAGTATTTCCATAAAATACATTTAGTACTTTCATAAGGTAAAAAGTTATTATTCGTTTGTGACAGTTTTAAGATTATATTTTTTAGATTAAAAATTCTTCAAAAAATGAATCATTTTCAAAAAGTTCTAAAAATTCAGTACATTACAATAGATTCTCGATTACATTTCACTAGAAAAATACCTGTATGCTTTATTCAAAAGAGAATATATATTTTATTTCCGATTATAGTCCACTAGCAAATAAACGTATCAATCACTCAAAATAACATAAATAATGTTATAAAAACTCTAGAATACATTTTAAAATTCCGTGGTGCATAAAAGCCACCTTATTAGTATCTATTTACCTAATATGATGGCTATGAGATATATTTGTTTCGTAGGCATCGCTGAAAAATTGAAACACGCACACTTATAAAGTTCTAGTATGTTTTTATATTTCAATTGTATATATGCGATACACTTTTTATGAGGTACTCATTTGAAGAAATAAATAAATTGCACTTTTGTTTTCTAAATTCGGCAATTAAAATCAAAATTATCTTAAAGCATAATTTATCTTTTTCTTAACAGAACAAGTTACTATATTTAAATAAACAAATATATGGAATATCCTTGCATCTTGTATATTTTATTTTACAATCAATTTGTTCAACTAGTACCTACTTCAAAACGGAAATTTTAAGATACAGTAGTTTCCATAAAGCATTAGTGGAAATTTTATATAATTTTTGGATGCTATTAGTCAGTTATTTAACAAATTGAGCTAGTTTCTGTCAGAAGTTTTGCAATTAAGTGGTATATACTACAGTGAAAACAATATTTTTGCAGTATCCTTCCCTATAATGAATTATTAATCACTTTTGATAATTTCTAAATAAATATATGAAATTCACAACCCGCCGTGTAATGACACGCATTATGTAGTACCTATATTTCTTTTTAAAATGTTATTAATTTTATTAGTTTATATATCGTTACGAAACTCCACCAGATGCGTTGTATAGTGGGTGAATCTTATAAGATCACAATTAGCAGGTCTGAGTAGAAAACGACAACATTTTTTAACACGAAGACACTAACACAATGATTACGAATACACTGACGACAAATATGATCAGAGACGAACACTCAGCAGCACACTGTAGCAAACAGTATCCGACAAGTAGTAATCGACCACATCACACAAGACAAATAGATAGAATTCAACAGGAGAGAGGATCCTCGGAGCTTCTCTCTACGGTCTCTCCAGACGGCTGAATCACTCATCTGTTCCTTCTCGCTTTAACTGCAGAACTGTCCACTCCACATACAGCACGAAGCTGCTGCCTCCACAATAGACAACTGAGCTCGATGATCATAGCTGTGTTCAGCGATTGCTTATATCCACACAATGCTGGCACTTTGCAATTGTTTCATTATCTTCTTATTATTTTATGTCTTATTATCTTATAAGATTATTTACCTATCAGTGAATCCGACTGCAATTACTGGTAGCTTGAGATTGCCGTCTTTTTATAGTTCCTGATAGGTGAGCAGAAATTCTTCTTGACCAATAAGGCGTTTCTCGGTTCCTCATGGATCCTTAAAATTCTTGAAGTTTCCAACTGATCCATTTTGTCGCCAAAGTTGCCAAGTGTTTCGCGAAGCTCTGGGATTACTGGCTCGGCATTTGGTAAGCATCCAATACAGACGAATGTAAATCAGTCTTTTCGGTGATAGAACCAACCATGATAGGAAGCAGCATCACAGATTTGTAATGATATATTACTTTTTGTTGATAATTAATTCGAACATAATCCTTTGTATACTTTATTGTGACCAGAAACTCTACAAATTCATTAAGATGTTACTCAAATTACGTATTAAAACAACGTTAGTTAAAAAACATATTAAGTGTCTAAGAAACAACATATCTCATTTTATTTTATTTACAAGATAATTAGATTAGATTACGAGAAATGTTGAATAATATACATCATTAGCAAAAAAATAAACGTAAACAAACATTTTCGCCAAATTACCATCGTTAAATGGGGGGTTTTATATTCTTCGGTGGTGTAATTTTTTTTTTTTTTTTGCTTGTGAAAGAGGATTCGATGTTATTTAAAAAATCAAAATCAAACACGAGAGTTAACAACCAACATAGAACAACCCTTTTCTCATAGATATTAAAAGAGCATTTTAATTCATATTAGACGTGAATATTCTCTTAAGTAAACACAATCACACCACTTTTGATCAATCATTATATGCTGCATTTTTATAAGTGATACAAAAACTTCAAGTGAAAAATATTCCACTTGTTTTCCCTTGATGATTGTTGACAAAGTGTCTGACTATTTCATGTAGAATAGCTTCCACATCAATAATTCTGAATATTTACGCTTTAATTGTGAAAATATTCTTTTTTGGAATGATTGAGCAGATATCCTATGCTTTTCACCTATTTATCTAATAAATCTCATCTTTTTTTCTGTCTGGGAAATCTAAATTCTTGAATTTCTCAATAAACAGACAAAAGGAAAAAAATATATGGAACTCTGAAACTATGTCTGCATATAATTTTGAGAGCTCTTCAAACTTTAGAGTTATTAAAAATTCACATTTGAAAATTTATAGAACATATATTACGAAAAATGTTATGGAGACAATAATTTTGCTTAGTTAAATATACAAATTTAAATAACTCAGTCTTAGATGCATATGGCTCGTCAAAAATACAATTATCTATTTATATTTTAATAGGTTACATTCAAAATATCCAAAATATAAAATTAGATAGTAAAACTGTAAGTTAATAATTGTAAGTGTAGTTTCTTGAGCAACATTTGGTTTAGCTTCGTGGGGTTGCCAAATACACCATGAGTTGACCATGCTTGGCGAACTTTTCGGTAGCTGTTCATTGTTGGACACAGGTACATCAATTTAGACTGATTTCTCTTGATGTCTTGCATACCAATCAAGATGTTACCTTGGTTAATATTCTAAATATTAAGCATAATGGTCATTCTGTATCTAGGAGTTAGCTCTTAAATGGTCAGATAGGCCACGGTGGCCTGGTGCTAAGGTCTCGGTTTCGGAACCGGAGGGTTTCATGTTCGAGACTCATTTCCACCTAAGAACTGTGAGGGGGTCTCTTGCACGTTAAATCTGTCAGACCAAACGTCCTCCCGCTGGTGTGGTGTGGTGTGGAGAGGGGGTTGCCAGTTCAGGTGTCGTCCTCGTTATATGATCTTCGTTCAAAATTACGAGGTCCATCCCAAAATAGCCCTCGTGTTGCTTTAAACGGGACGTTAATAAAACTAAATTAAACTAAACTAAATGGTCAGATGAAATTTTAGTACTTAATTGGGTAGTTGCGGTCTACAAGACTGCATTTCATTTACACTTAAGTGACATTTTCTAATGAATATATTAGCACAAAAATTTCCAAAAATATGTTGCAGATATTTTTCTAGATATAAAGATATGCTTTGAGGTTTTTCAAAGAATATTATTATTGAAAAAATTAAATGAGTTGGAACATATGTTTTATTCTCAACTTACATGTAACATCAAATAATATTATTGAAAAACAGATTACTTTTTACTTTAAATCATATTTATTTTTCTTGTATATGAACGCATATAGAAAAAAATGTTATGCATAATTCCACAATTATATGAAAAATTAAAAAAATGGACCCTTTTTTTAATCGGCTTGTGTGACTTTCGTTGGAGAATTTGCAAGGGCACTTTAAACTTATAGGTTAAGAAATAGCATAAAAACCAACTTAATGATAATGTATATATTTCTCTTGATATATTAAAATATTTTACAAATTTTTCAAAATTCATAATTTCGAGAACAATTAATTATGTTTGAGCATATTATCAAAATCAGTTGAATGCGAATTTTCATCAAAAAACTATTTTGTTAAATTATCCTTATCACTAAAATCACTTTCTGCTTCATTTAAAAGTATCTTTGGAACCATAGTTCAACCAAACATATCTAGTGATAATTCAGGCAAATTTACAAAAACTGACTCAAATAGTATGTGTATTTTTTATGAATTATTTAAAAAAATATTTTTTTTAAATTTTAAGCAAACATTGGTGATATGATTCGTGATGTAACTGGCTTTTCTAAAAAGAAAAAAAAAACTAACAGAATATCAGCTTTTATTATAATGGATAAACTGAAACCAAAATACAAAATTACACAAAATTTAATATAGTTTTTAGAGTCTCAAATGAAATATATGTGATAGAAAAGAATACAGTCGACAGTTTGTTTTAACTTACAATCTGGGTTCGAATAATTTGATTTCTGATGTTGCAGATAATTCTGAATCCGAGAGTTATATTGATTATGATCCTGGAAAATATATAAACTAAAAGTTAATAATAAATAACCTCAGATAAAAGCATCTACCTGTCCAACAGTCATAAATCTAAAATTTAAACCTGCTAATAGATAGACAGCAACCAAGAAAAAAAATATTTAATTCGGAATTACCTGTCGCTTTGAAACATTGGTATTTGTCAAAGGAATTCCCCTCTGCCTCTCGTAAGCTTTTATGATATTTTTATTATTTATACTAGCTGGTATCCGCCACCTTGCTGCCACCTAAAAAATAATATTAAATGAAATCAGTAAATAATTTTGCAATGTTTTATCGAAATAGGATGAACGGTACGACAGTGTATAAAATACGAACAAACAAATATTCATTTTTATATATATTAGGTTTGTGTATTCTTTTAGAACTGTAAAACTTAGTGTTCTTTTAGAATGGTGATGAATGAAAATATTTATTATATCACGTGACTCGTTTAATACTTGTTCAAAATTCTCAAATTTAATTTTAGAAAATGTGATTCAAATATTTTCTTTTAAAATAGATTAAACATAGAAAATATATTCATGCCCCAAAATCGTTAATATAGTTGAAAGGATAATTTTTGAAAAGTAAGATGGTTCAAAATTATTTGTACTGCAATTATTTATTGGTGATTACTGCGAAAAACGCCAAACTTTAATTAAAATACAAAAACCTCAGGATTGTCTTCACAAAATTTTCTCTCATCATCTTTGATAAAGCTGTCATTTCTGAGAATGGCTTGCATGACATTTGCGTACTATAGCTACAAAATACCTTTTACTTATTTAGCATTTTGATTTAGCACATTATTAGGATTTAGCATTTCTACAGAATCAACTGTCTCTTCGGCAAGTTATTTAGAGATTAATCCTTGATAAATAGATGGAGTTGAGAATCAGTTTTTTTTTATTTAAGATAATTGTAATATCCTTATAACCGCCCCTTAGGTGTAAACAATAAGGTAACCAAATTTCACCGCAATCGAGTGAAAGGTTTATTAAGGCATAAGAGACATACAGACAAATTTTCATTTTTATAGTATGGATTGTGCATTCTACATTCCTGATATTTTAAAACTTGTTTAAAATTACTTTTTGGTTTTGTTTTCGAATTAAATAATCATTTTTTCATTTATTCATACTCTATAGGCGTTTTTGTTTTAATATATGACCTTTTATGTTTCATATTTTATAATTTTATTACACCATAAGCTTGGAGCAGCATAAAGAAAAATTGTATTCAGACTATAAAATTTCAAATTTAATTTTTCACTTAGAATTATGCTTGAGGGGACTGTAGTACTATTTGAAGATGGCGACTTTCAGGAAAAACTATAATCAAATGGTTACAAATTATTGTTAAATCAATGATTGTTTTTAACTTCATCAGTATCACAAAGATACATCGGTACAGCACAGTAATCAGTACACATACTTCTCCTAAAAGTAAAAAGTACTTACAGTTTCTGTATGCAAATCAAATGCACTAAAATACTATTGCTGAGCTCAGAATTATAAAAATTTTGACGTATAATTCTAAATTTGATTTTATTATTTAAAATGTAAGATGTTTTAAAGAAACGACAGACTGCATGTTTGCAGAATGTTTTAAAAATATTGCAGATTATATATTTCAAGAACATTTTAAACAAATTGCAGATTATATATTTCAAGAACATTTTAAACAAATTGCAGATTGTATATTTGCAGAATGTTTTAAACATATTGCAAATTGTATATTTACAGAACGCTTTAAGCAAATTCCAGATTTTACATTTGCAGAATGTTTTAAACATATTGAAAATTATAGATTTATAGAATGTTTTAAACAAATTGCATATTTGCAGAATACTTTAATCTTCGTATGTGAGAGACACACTAGAAATGAATTTCGTTTTATACTTTCAGATCTGGTGGCACTGGGAGCACCTGCCTTTGGCTATTTGTCCTCCTCTCTTTGACCTACTTTCAGGTGTCGTCGTACGTTTGTGGCGTTAATAGGTCTCTGCCGATAAGATATTTGTATTTTAGAGATACGCAAAACCGTTCAAGTAAGTTTTTGTCACATCTGATTTTGTATGATTTTACAAATAAATCCGTATTGTTTTAGACTGGCGACAGTTGGCAAATGCACTTACGGCCAATGCATAAATGTTGAAAAAAAGCACCCACGTCTCTAAAAAGTGAGCTAAAATTAAAGGTGCTAAAGAGAAAAGTCGAACTAGGTATTGAAGAAGAGGAAGATGCGACTTCAGTGAAAAAACCTTGCTAAAAAGAAAAGCGGTCTAAAATCACGAGGCTCGGTTGTGAGTTTTTACAGAAATTTATATGTTTGGAGCACACTAAACACATTTTCTCAAATTGCAACGCTGCAATGAAATAACAATGAAACTATTTTCTTCCATTTCCTATCTAACTTTCAATTACTTTTTCCTTTTTATACATAAATTCTGTATTTTTGCACTTCTATATTTTATAAGCAAATTGTTCTGTCAAAATATCGACAACTTCATTTGTATTATTTTTAAATCAATTCAGTTAACCTGTGGTCAATTTATATTGTTATTGAAATCTATGTTTATATTGCCTCTGCTTCTTTTTAAAAAAAAATGTTTAAAGTGATTGTAGTTATTAATCGTAAGATATTTACAATATAGTTTTAATAATTACGCTTTTGAAAATTTACAATTTACTATAGCGTATGTGGGAAATACGCGCGACCTTTCATGTTGGTATGACAGCCGCGCCCGCTAGAAGGTTAAACAAATTACTGATCGTATATTTGGAGAATCTGCTGAATATTTTAAACAAATTGAAACACGGAAGGTGATTGATTCGGTACCCATTGAGCTTTCATGAGAACTACTTGTAAAACTCTCTTCAACACAATATTTACCACTCTGGGAAACAATAATACAAATTCCTAATACACAAATATAAACAAATTCTACAAAAGTTTAGATTTATTTAATTCTGAAAGCTGATAAAATTTAATTTAAAAATAAGTTTTCATTCCCAACAAAAACTGAAATTCCCTATTTTATTATATTATCATACTGTATTTCAAAATTTATATTTTTTAATTCAGAAATGAATTTTTAAAATAAATATATACATCTTTATATTTTTGCTAAAATAATAGCAACTATCAAATAACTATTTACTGTATAATACTAGTTTCTATTCCTTAATTAATGTTTATTTGAAGTAAATTTACTAAGTCTTACTTAACTTGAATTGAAATTACTGAAAAATGTTTTTTAAACTTATTATTATATGTTTATCCTTAATTTTGTAATTTTTTATGACCTTATTTTTTTTTATAACAAACGAAAATTTAGGCACAGTTTAATATTCTATGCGTCATAATAAAATATAAAAAAACACTCGCACGTTTCCAAAAAATGTTTAAAAATATTGTTTGTCACGTAATAACCAAAAGATAATTTACGAAACAGCAAAATAATTATATCTTTTAATTGCTAAGTATTTTTTAATAAAGGAGAGTCTTAAATTACTCTAATTAATCAAGAGTTACCATGGTGTTTACTATGTTTATTCTGTTAATAAAGATTAATTTCACAAGATAAAGAAGATATTGCTTTTTTCTGTGCAGTTTCAGCTATTTAGAATAAACAGATAACTCTTTTACAGCTCTTCTTCTATTTTTTCATTTCATAGGGTAACAGTAAAAATTTGAAAAAATGATTGCTTCTTCTTATCTTTGTGATGAATACATTTTCGGATGAATTTAGTATAGCTTGCGATGTTCATTTTATTTATTTTTAGTATTTTTTTTAATTTTAAGAGGCATGATAAGATACTATAAAGTATTTTTCATTAAATGGTAGTATTTATTTTAAATGTACTCACTTTTTATAGTAAAAAAATCATTAAGAGGAAAAAATATGTATTATTTATTATAACCTATACAATACTATAAAAAGGTGTAATATCTAAAATATTATTTAAAATTTCATATATTACTAATTCATCCCTTTAAGAAATGGGAAATATTTATCATAAAAAATTAATTTTATTAGCTAACCTGGCAAAAGAAAGTAAAAGGGTTTTTAGGTTTTGTAAAATTTTTAGTTTGAGTTTTGCAAAATTGTGAAATTGGGTTTTTAAAAATTTTAGCTTCGTACTTCCAGCTTCTCAGTTTATCAACTTCCGATATATTTTGCGTAAATGAATTATTAATTGTTTCATCTATAATACCAGAATTCAAAAATGAAAATCATTCTGATACATAATCAATGTTTCAAGTATTTATTTGCATCTGTTAAATTTTTTAAGTTTCTTTGACTGCTATCTTCTTCATATATTGTAAAAGGAAAACAGATTAAATATATTCCAGAGAATTTCAGTAGTATTTCAATTCAGATTTGGACGAATCAAATACGTATTTATCAAGAATCAGGGGATTACTATTTTCTGTTAACAATTTGGCATTAAAATTACATTTATAATTCTGTCGTACATCTGAGATTATATAAATTTCGTCAGCATCTCTGATGAACAATAGCTGATATGGAAATTTCCTCATTATTCGGAGATTTGGCGCAATGTGCGTGTTGCATTGTAATGTCCTTCCGTAAATCGTGTATATTTCCTATTGTTGCAAAATGTAACGTTGGCTGGATCTTGGATGTATCTCTACTAATAATAAATGGTCCGCGCGAGCGCGCACGGGTGTGTGTGTGTGTGTGTGTGTGTGTGTGTGTGTGTGTGTGTGTGTG
>JAPMOQ010001578.1:3178071-3189666 GCA_026543055.1 Argiope trifasciata | reverse complement strand
TGTGTGTGTGTGTGTGTGTGTGTGTGTGTGTGTGTGTGTGTGTGTGTTAGAGCTATACAGGTTAGCTCGTCTGACCTATCCCCACCAAATATAAATGTATTAACTATGAAGAGTGGGAATGCTTGCTGATTAATTTGAAATTATAGTTAGGATTAATTAAAAATTAATCGAATCGGTAGTATTTTTTACGATGATATCCAGTCACAGTATTGAATAAGTATCAACTTCAAAACATTTAAAATATTAGAAAAACATTTTTTCAATTATACAAATATAATATTCGTTTAACACTTTCAACGCTAATGACGAGATGTCTCGCATTTGAGATACCTACATTTATATTTGTTTTTTTCATGGAGTTTTTTATCTAATTCATCCTTACCGATGAGAAACGTTAAGATTCAAAAATAAGCTTCCCAATGGTACTAATTTCATTTCCAATTTGACGTTGAAAGTGTTAAATTTTCCCAGCATTTTGATATTTTTTTATTATTTATTTCCAGATTTAACTGTTGATATGAAATGAAATGGTTTTGATTATTTCATCAAATATTTAATAATGATTTTCTTTCATTCTCAAAAGCTAAATAATAAGTATTTTATTTAATTTCTGGTAATTTACATCATGAATAACAAAAGAAAATAATAAAAAGTGAAACTTTAAAGAAAGATTAACTACATATTTATATTTTTAACAGCGCTATAGTTTGTGGGTACAATTTCTATTGAAAAGATTAGTGTGCAGAATGACCAGAAGATATGAAGAATGATTGAAATAAAACCACTTTAATATATAATAATATGAAAGAATCACAGGCATATAGTCATAACTAAATATATGAAATAAATATAAGCAATACCAATAATAAACCGCTGGATGTCAAATGAAATTGATGTAAAATAAAATAATTTAAGTTAACTTTAACAATATATTTTCTGAATAAAACTTATACATATTTTTTATTAATCAATTTTAGATTCAAGTTAAGACAGATAAAATAATTCTTTATATTTGGTTAAATTATACCTTACGGAAAACTTTTATACTGATAAAATTTCAATTTTTTTCATTAATTTTATGTAATATTCAGTATACATAGAGATCCTTTGGAAGAAGAGCTTTTTATTTTAACTAAGTAACGTTTTGTATGAGGAAAATAGTTATACTAAAACTAACATAAAATGTTCTCACTTTAAAGAGATTTAATAGAGAGAACATAACGGAATACTTTTAATTAGTAGATATACTATAATCACTATATAAACAGACAAATTTTAATGATAACTTTCTTAGATTAAAGCTGATAGCATTATTTTTGATAACATTTAAATCTATCTTTCGGGGATAAATTTTTAAACTTTTACTAATCAATTGTTGGTTTTAGTACTATATCTTAATTTCTACACATGTATCACGACTGTTTATAATGATTTTATTTTCAAGTATTTTCTAACAATTTCAAGAGTATATGAAGATGTATAAATATGCCAGAGTATTTTTAACCCTCCAAGCGGCGGAGACGTCTTTTTCTGGAAGGCAAAAACCCTCCGAAACGGGCGTAACCGTGTTTTTTCGTTCTGTTCGGTTGTTTCCGAGACGGGCGCAAACGGTTTTTTCCTACTTTCAATTGATGCGTCGAAAAGGACGAAGACGTGTTTTTTCTTCTGTGCCGTTCCCCTCCGTTAATGACCTTCTTGTCAGTGATAGATTACTTTACGATAACCCCCTAAAGAGAACCGAGTAGAAGCACTTAGCGCTCATAAAAGAATTCCTTATCGTTAAATGATTTAAGTAGGAAGTATATTTCATGTGTTTTTTAGAAACTTATGAGAAAAAAAATCTTCTCACTAAATTTTACTTACCAAAATAATAACTTACGAACACATTCCTTAGTAAAGCAAAATATTTCTAAATAGATTTTTACGTAAAATGTTGCTATTAAACAATTTTAAAATACGTCTAACGCCTTCAAAAGAATGAAAAAATAAAAATAATTTAAATAATTTATTTTATATATTTATTTAACTACTTTGCCTCAAAATTCATGACATGAATACATTGACAAATTTTCAGTTAAGAAATAAAGACTGTCTGTTAAAATTTGATTTTTGATGTAAAAATGTTTCAATTTTCTTTTTCATTTATTTAAAAATACGGCATAAAGACTTGCAAGGAATTTCATGTTTTAATTTAATTATTTGTGTTTAAATTAATTTATTTTTTGAGTTTTATTTTATTTAATTCGCAGTAATGTAAATTTATATTATAGGTTCCGAATCAAAAGTTGTAATATATTTATAATAGCCATATTGTAAAATTCTTTTTTTTTTTTTTTTGTAAATCGCGAGAAACGATAATCACAAAAAAATTAATTAGAAAACAGCTAGAAAACAAAATAAACAAAAAATTAATATAAACAGCTGGTCCTGGATTTATAAAATTTGGTACTTAATTTCTTCCTGACCAATAGATAATCACTAATTAGAATCTTTTTAAAATTTCCTATTTCTTATTTATTAAATCTTAATTTATATTTAATCAAGCAGAAAAGCTTATTGGCAATTGTTGTGTCACATTAAAATTCAAAAAGATTAACTTTCCTTAGACAAAATTTTCGTTTTCGGGACAATTTTTATTCAGGTTTTAAAAACAATTCAGAATTTTAGAAATAATTTGTAACAATTCTTTTTTATAGAAATGAAATTGAAATCAATTTTGTAATTTTACCGTAACTTTCCGGCGTTACTTTCTTCACGTTGAGAAAAAATATCTGCTTTGTTTAAACAGTAACTTCAGTTAAAATTTTTAAGAACTTTTTAATGGCTTATTTGAATAACACGATGTAAGAATCTTTCACATGATATGCCATAATTGATGAAATCAAGAATAACGACATCATTAAGACTTTGATGATGAATGAATGAATATTTTAATGAGCACTTTAAAATATTTAGGAAACTATTTTTTAAATGTGACATATGAGATACTTTATATACATTGCAACTAATCCCAATTTGAAATAATAATTTTCTAAAACTATTTAAAAATGTTTCTACAATTTCAAATGATATCATACTAATAGTTTCAAAATATTTTCAAAGATTAAATTTTGAAAAGAAAAAAAATCTTGCGTTTTAATGACTCATTCTGGAGTGTCATGAAGAAATAGGAATCGTTAGCGCAATGAATATAATCAAATGAACATTAGCTTGAAAATAGAAATAAAATGCTCAATGCAAATTAAGTTTTCACTACTTTATTGAATTTAATTTCGGATTTATACCTGCTTCTGTTAGTGATTAATGTACATATTCTATAAATTGATCACTATATTATTTCTGCATTCATTACGTTATTAATAAATCATTCAAATAAGCTGTAGATTTTTGAACAATATATAAATTAAACAATTCATTTAATTAGTATTTAAATATGAAGAACTTATTCTCAAAAGTACTTCTGTTTTTTCAAGATCTGATTCTTTGAATTAGAAAAACATTAAAAAATTTGTATGAAGAATCAATCCAAAAATTTTAGTTGAATATTAGTAAAATTAATTTTGAAAGTTGCTTAGTTGCTACAAACATGCTCTTGTTATCATTCCCAATAGCCTTAATTACGGTTTATATTCTGTTTTGCCTTGATTTCATTTAGGAATATGACAAGTACGAAATTATTTATTTTGGAACATTCGATTTATGCACTTGTACATTCTGTCATTCAGAACTTTAAAAAAAATGTGCCAATCTGTTAACTCTGCTATTTTCAAAAGATAGACTCTAAGAAATTGTGTTGAAGCACTGAAAAGTGTTTTCTTGCCAAAAGTGATATTTGATTTTAATATATATATATATATATATATATATATATATATATATATATATATATTAAAACTGACAAATAACTTTTTATCCAAAGCAGGCAAAAATATATTAAGATAGAATTTTTTAAAAAAACTAAATTTAAAAAAAATCACAATTAATTACTTTACAAAGGTTTTTGATTTCGTACAAATATTTAGATAACTAAGGCTATAAGACCTTTGCATATAAAATAACGAAAACTTCTGTGAGTGAATTGCAATTAATATCGCTTCACATCTCACTAAAAACTGATTTCATCAGTTGGAAATTTTCAAAAAAAAAAAAAAAAAAAGTGATTTTTTTTTTTTTAGTTTCCTTTGTAAATTGTCTTATAATTTTTAGTTAGAAACAGCAATATCCTATTATTATTAAATGCAAGAACACCTTAAGTGATATTTTCAAACATTTATTTTAATTCCAAAAACTTTAAAATGCAGCTTTGGAAAGTTTGTCAAAGAATTATCGAAGCATATGCTCGTCTATTGCTCTCTACGACATTAATTGGTGTGATGTTATAACTAAGATGTACATTTTTCACCTCTCAGTGTAAAAGATATCTTAAATTACGTTTCTAAAAATAAGGTGTAGGAAACACAAATTTTGAAAATTATATGAGTTCGGAAAAAGAATATTTATTTGCATTAAATATTACTTATAGTATATGCAAGAAACGTGTAAATGTGTAGCATGATTTTAGCACATTTATATATCTAAATGCTTTTCTTCTTTTATATATATATATATTAATAAAAAGACAAATAATAGCTTAGTGTCTTTTGTAAAAATGTTGGAATAAATACTGATATGAGATAGTCAATATAATTATGTAAAAAAATTAATTTACAAATTTAAGACCTCTATGCAAAATATTTTTTCCCTTTCAAAGATGTGAATTCATATCGCCGTTTAATTTGAAACTACATATTGCTAATACGAAAAAAAAGTTGGTGAGTGAAGAAGGGAGGGGAGGAAAGTGGTCATCAGTAAGATAAGATAGCCAGATAGATTACAAACCAGTCTCCCCACTGGGTTAATGGGAACCCCGTGGCTGAGAAGAAGGGGAAGAGAAAAATGCTCGTTTTTTTTTTTCGGACACTGCCTCGTGTGAAGCTGATATTTTTTTGAAGCAACCTATTGACGGATAGAGATAAATTTTTGAGAAACCATACTCAGAAGGATTGGGCGCTCGGAGGGTTAAAATGAAGACAAATGCTCAAATCCAGACATTAAAATCTCAAAAATGTAAATTATATTATTCAAAGTCTAAAATTTTTTTAAAAAAATGTTACATTTATTATTGTGCCTGTGTTTATATTGTCTTGTATTTATACTAATCAGCATTGAATAATTGCTTGTTATAATAGCATAACTATATTAGAATGAAACAAAAATTGCCTCAGAATAAGAACAGCGATAAAATCCTAATTGCAACGATTTGTGTTTCAAAACATTCAAAAATGAACTATGTGAATGTTTTTCTTTTCTGTAAATCGGAAGTTAAGAAATAATCATTAAAGAACATTGATTGCTACGTCCTAGAATCTTGTATCCAATTTTTCGTTATTTAGTTGTCCACTTTTCATATTAGATTTCCTCTCTGCAGAAACTTTGATTGCATCTGTTCATTTACTTTCCTCAAATGAACCTTCTACACAATTTCCCTTTTCAAAACCCTTCAACGTTTTTTCTTTCCCTTTTTCTTACATGGACAATTCGAAAGTTCAATAAAAAATCTAATGAATGTTCCTCTTTTTAAACAAAAGTCCATTTTAAACTCTTAGAAGTAATTTGCATAATATTATAAATATTTAAATGAAGGAACTATCCTGGAAATATATAAAAAAAAACGGCGAGGAATTTATGTAGTTAAATGAAACTTTTCTCCTCAAAAGTTAAAAAAATAAATTCATACGCAAAATGGCGAATTAGCACTTTTGTGAGAGAACATAAATTAAGATACGAAGAAGAAAGAAAATGGCTCAATTTGAAGCGAAACTTGGAGTTTGGGAAGAAAGAGGAAAAGTTTTCTTTTTCGTAGAGAGTTATGCTTTTTGGTTGCAGTGAAATATCCGGAAACCGTTTCGTAAGCTATTAGCCTGTTTTGCTACTTTTGAAAGAAAGTTTAATTTTATAAATAATTCTTATTAAAGGAAGTATTTAATTTATAAATATACAATTTCAGAAACATTTTTGTTTATATTCTCATATTTTATAGGTATTAGAAGGAAAGATAATTAAATATATGGGAAAGAAATATAGGCATTGAAAAGGGAATTATATCGGTAAAATAAGCAAAAAAATTAAGTTAGAATTATTGAAGATGTTTAATATATGTTTTTAGCATTTATTTTACTTATGAATGAGTTGCAATTCAAGTAAAAAAGTTAGTCCTCATAATACAAAATACTATAAATGCAAGAAAATTATTAAAAAATATGATATATTTTGAGAAATCGGAAAATTTGTATTAAATGTTAAGAAAATTTAACCAGAACGGTTAACACTTTACAAAAAATTGTAATGAAACAATCGTACTTTTCTTTGTTCACAAGTTATAGAATATAAAAATGAATGAAATAACCAAAATTTAAGAAAAAGTTTGAAATGCAAAGAAGCGATAGGTAAAAATATACGTATATATGCATTTTCTATGTAATATTTTTCACTTAATTTTTCTAAAAGCACCTATAAAGGAAAAAAAAAATATTTCACCGACGACAAAACGTTTGGTTTATTTCATTGGGCATATGATTTAAAACACACCCTGACATTCTTATGTAACTACTTCTATTAGTCTTTGAGGTATTATGTTAACGGTGGATAAATTTTATACAAATTTAAGTTTTGAGGAAATTGAAGTTAAATACAAATTTTAGCTTAAAAATATGCTATCTTGGACGAAAGGGCAAGTCTTCCTTTTTCAAAAAATAAATAAATAAATAAATAAATAAATAAACTGTTTTGGAAAGAGAAAAGTCTGCACTACAAAAAATAACAATTTTTAAAAAATTCGTCAATTTGGACGATAACCAGTATTTTTAACACAGTTTTACCTTATTTCTCTTTCCTTTTAATATCAAAGATTATTTAACTATACCCACAACTATGAATTACCTTGTTTGAGCCAGTAAATTTATTTAGATAGTATTTACAAGAAATATTATCATATAACATGTTTTTAATTTTGAACTGTACTGAATTCTTTATTCCATTCACAACAATATGAAAATATTGTTTAACGTATTCACTTAATGCAGTCTTCCAGTTCTCTTAAAAGCAGGCATAATGCATGGGTTCATATCACATTCAGTCCTGCGTAATTCAAACACTCCATTTGTCAACTGGGATACTTCATGTTGGAAACCAGTTCCATGATGCAGAAGGCAGTGGACATTTCATGGTTTGTTATCTACGCACGGAAACTAGTTTCCCGAATAAATTATCAAATATATTTGCAACCACTGTTGCAACATGAGTTACATTTTTCTCGGAAATGTGCCCGTTCTGTTACGTTATAATGAGGGTTTTGTTCTTAATATTCCACTTTTTTAATGTTTAATTCTCAAAATTATGTATGTTTTTTCTTTTAAAACTAGTTTTTGTGCTTTTCTCTAATGTTTTTGTGTATGAGTCTCATATAAACAATTAGAGGACGTCCCTTTAAAAGTTAATGAGGTCCTTCTTGGAATATTAATATGTTTATAAATGTATTATTCCGACTTCTTTAGAAGTGCATGAAAAGTCCTTTTGCTGCTTCAGCAATGGCTTAGTTTATCCCTAAGAAAGAGAAAAACTAGAACTGTCATTTGAATTACTGATGATTCTACAATTATTATTGATTTTTTTTACGAATGCTTGTGTTTAGTCACCTTAAAATAACCATCTGTTTTCTTGAATTTATAAACTTAAAAGAAATGCTAATGTCTTTAATTTTTTTTCTTATTAAAACGGTCAATAAATAAGAAACATTTCTTTTTTTGTGTGTGTGTGTGTGAGAGAGAACTGGAAGCTCTACAATCTTTTTTTTCCTGCACATTCAAATAAAAATTAGTATGTCTGGAATTTGGCACATATTATAAAACATAATAAAAAAAACTTCTTTAAATTTATAGAAAACTAGCTGGTACCCGGCGAGTTGCTGCCTCAGAAAAAATAATCTTAGAAATATATTTTGGAATTTGAAATAGTTATCTTTTTAATTAAGAGTAATAGAAAGAATTATATTTATTTTCTTGTCGACAATGAATACATTCAGTGAAACTGAAGGATACATGAAAGAGAAGCATAAATACTATTTATTCTATTTTTATTATTCCATTCTACAAGCAAATATTTATTTTTATGTATAAGATTTGTGTATTCTTTTAGAACTGTAAAGCTTGGTGTTCTTTCAAAATGGTAACGAAAGAAAATATTTATTGCATCTTATGATTCGTTTAATATTCGAATTCTCAAGTTTAATATTAGAAAAGGTGATTAAAATATTAGCATTGAAAATTGATTAAACATTGAAAATATATTTATAACATAAAATTTTTAATATAGTTGAAACGATTTTTTAATACTAGGATGGTGAAAAATTATTTATTATTTTATAATTTTCGAAGTTACTGCAAAAAACGCTAAAATTTATTTAAATGTTTAGTTAAAATTCATTACCTATATTATCGGTTTCCTAAAACTTTTTCTCCCCTCATTTCCTTCTATAGGCAAGCACGGGTGTCCCTATCCCGGGGGACCCAGGGATCTTTACTAACGTCCAGTTCAATCTCCTCTTCACTTTCTGCCTACACTTTTTTTTCTTCCTTCCCTCGAGGGTAGGCGAGGAAGTTCACTGTGAGAAGCTGTCGCCGCTCTGTTTGCTTCCTGCTTCTCACAGACAGCAAATATAATCACTTGTTTGCCGTGCGTAACGATGCATGAGACAGGGTGGTGCACTATGGTTCCCGGTGTATCAATCGACCGGTAGCCATCAACCCGAATTTTTGTGTGCTAGGAATCAAGTGAAGGAGTCACTCCTTGGGCTTGGCTTTAAGGGGGTCACTCCTCCGGGGGTGACTTCCAACGTATAGGTACCAGCTAGCATTAGGGCAAGTGCTGAGGCTAGGATCATCTAGTACCGTTTACTGCTATCCCTAGTAGGGCTCCGTGGTGGGCGAAGCCGCTAGGCCTGAGTCAACATCACTGTCGTATGGGCCGTAAAAACCGTTCTCTCTTCAGGGGGCCTCTCAGTGATAAAGTTGCATAAAGTAACTCGTTCGATACATTTTTTAAAAAATTTTGAAACGTATATCTATGGCGAATGAAATTTTTCATGCGTTTTCTCTGTTCTCGGTAGAAAAGGCGATATCCTCTAATCTTGGTAACACTAAGTCTATTCAGAAACTACGCTCAGGAGACCTGCTTATTGAGGTTGAATCTCATAAGCAAGCAGAAAAATTATTAAAATGAAATCTCTAAGCACTACCTGTGTTTCTGTTACTCCACACGCATCTCAACTCTTCAAATGGTGTGATTTCCTGTGGAAAACTTTTCAATGTTCCGGTTAAGCAAATTTGTAAAAATTTCCAGGCAATTTGCGGTCATTTATGTGTGTCGTATCAAAATCAGAAAAAAATGGGGAACTAGTTGAGACTGGGCATTTAATTCTCACTTTTCATTCTCCTAAAATACCAGAGTCAGTTAAAGCTGGATATGTGAAATTGGCAATTAGACCATATTTTCAAAATTCCTTGCGATATTTTAATTAGAGGCGTTTTGGACATTTACAAGCTTTATGCCGTGGAAGTCTCATTTGCACCAGCTGTGCAGAAGCTGGACATAACAGCTCAGGGTGTACTAAACCAAAGAAATGCGTCAGTTGTAAAAATTCTCATACTTCTTTATCTCGTTCCTGCTCTGTCTGGAAATTTGAGAAAGAAGTAATGGCCGAGAAGGTAAAAAAATACATTGCATATATCGACAGACGCGTTGTTAAATCTCGCTCTCCATTTTCAGGAGCTAGCTAAGCATCTGTGGTAAATAAAACATTTGGAACCACAAGCATTATGATTGTATCTGCAGTCCTACCATCTGAATCTATTCGATTCAAAACATCGCACGAACCTTCGGAGACTTTCCCTAGATATGACGAAGCTTTTATAACATCATTCAATCCTAGTACATGTGGATAGAAAATCAATCAATCCACTGTCTCAGAATCTAATGTAAGTTCACATGATTATTCTGATTTTAAAACAGTTAGTAACAGGAAAAAGAACAAAAAAAGACTATAGGTTTAAAAAAGGTGTTCCAAAACTAAATATCGATAAAGTATCAAATTATTATAATACATTGCAGCTTCAAAGTCTGACAAGATTAATTTGGATAAAAAGCAAAGTGCAAAGTTTCTTAAAACTACACCTAGAAAGCTTTCCCTTTCCGCTTCCGCAGAGTGAAATTCTGGGACGAATGGGGTAACAGGTGCATATATATAATTAAAAACTCTCCAACCCTTGTATGCTTTGCCGATTCTGAATCTAAAACAGTAGATGCCCTCCCTTTGGGAAAACCTAGCTACCCATTACCACAGCCCTCTGATACAGACTCAGATATGTGTTCTAGCGCATCGGAAGGTGATACACTGGAATATAATTTGTCCAAGAACTTAGAGGAAACATCTGAAGATACTAGTCCCACAGCTCCACTTGTATCAAGTACTTCACAAAAACAGGATAATATATAGCTTCTTTCCAACCTTAAACTTTAAGATTATTGATTTCGTAGTTATCTGTTGGTTTTAAAACTTAAGTTTTTTGTATGACCTTTTTAGTCTTGGTTAACACCTTTTACACTTTGCTGTAAATTTTTTCAAGTATTTCACATGCTTTTCCATGTTTTCCATGATTTCAGACATTTTTATTTGTGTAAGTAAGCGATACTTATTTTAATATTCTAGATTTTTTTTATATTTTATGATACCGTGATCCTACTGTTTGGAGCAGCACAGCCAAGTATGGCTCTTGTGCCAGTAAAACCAACTAACCAACCAATCTCAAACTCTCTCGCACACTTTAATAAAACTATTACGTCCGAGAAAGACCTACATAAGTTCCAAAATACATTCGTTCTGAAAAAGGATAATGAAACTTCGGATTTAAAAAATTCTCTCCTATAGTATAAACGAGTTCAGTGTACAGTAAATATATATTAACCAACATATTTGTATTTCCTACTCTTAATTTTTCGACTAGTTTAAAACGAACAGTTGGATGATAGAGGGCTCACTGAAGTACCATCCTCGTCATCTGACTGTTGTTCAACATTAAGAAGTCAGTTCTGAAGCAGCAACCATTTTGTTTTCCCATTCTGAAGAAATAAAATATTTTTCAAAATTATTCTTCAAACAAGTTGTTGCTCAAGTCTTAAGTATGTTTCGATTGGCGATAGCTGGACCTGAACTCGCGCTCTTGTGGTTCATAGCCAGATAACATGACCACGAGACTAAAAGTGATCTCTCAATCTTGAGGAGCTTCCACTACAATACTGAAATCAATAGGCACTATCTAAATCCGTAAAATGCAAGGATTTCACAATTTTTCAAGTGAAGGTGAACTCATTTCTTGCGACGAGAAATTATAGACCATCACCAACTTCATAAATTAGAAAAGGAAAAAATAATAAAATAAAATAATAGTTCAACAAGATATATATATATATATATATATATATATATATATATATATATATATA